>JAHBCN010011220.1:0-29864 GCA_019359885.1 Listronotus oregonensis | reverse complement strand
ATAAAAATAAAATTTGCAGCAGTACTAGTACAGGGTTATTCAATTTAAAGTAAACAGGGCTTTATTTTTTTTTTTCCCCCTGTATTTTTTTAAAAAAACAAAAAAAGCCATTTCGTGTTTTTTTTTCCGTACAATTCAAAAAGTTTAAAAAATACATTTGAAACGAAAACAAAACAGTTAAAAGCCGGTGACTTTTTTTTTTAAATGGAATACCCCGTATATTTTTATATCAATAGATAAAAGTTTTCACAAAAATTCTGTGATAGGGGGGTTGAGGGGGTTTGTTCCTGGTTCTGCTGCAATTGTCTAAAAACTCCCAATCTAAAGGATTTTTCACCTAAAAAACCTGGTTTTTACAGGTCGGTTTTTATTAAATCAAAATTTTTTAAAAATACGTTTATTATTTTTTGGGAAATTTTTTTATAATGGGTTTTCTTTAGAAAAGGGCCAAATTATATTATATGCTAAAAATGATTTGATATTTTCTATTACAAAAACCAAGCAGCAAAATTCAAAAAAGGGGAAAAAAAATTAAACAAACGAGGTAAAATATTTTTAGTAATAATGACATTTGAAAATAGAAAAGTGTCCATTCTGGACTTTTAAAGGCCATCTATTAGCCCCAGTAACGTTCAATCCACTGATCGTATAAGCGATTGAGATACTACACAACTTGACGAACAGCATGGGGGCGCTATCTTGTGATACGTTTCGAGGGCAAATCTTCTAAAAGCCCTAATATCGTTTTCAAAAGTTGAGATATTTTTCTCCATTTAAAGGGCCCCCCTCTAAAATATTGGCCCAAATTCTATTGTTAAGCCCCACACCAGACATGAAGAGAAGACCCCCTTGGTATTTAACCCTTAAAATTTCCGGGGATTTTGTCTTGCCCAGATGTGCATATTGCGTCGGGTAAACATTCCTGGTGTAGTGAACGTAGCTTCATCCCTCCAAAGTATCGATTGAAATAGGATAGGATCGTTATCTTGTTCATGGTTTAAAAATTTGGGAAACAAATTGAAAGCGAATTTCCCTTTCGTTCACGTGTTAAATGCTACTGGAAGAACGTGATATGGAAGACCCCAAAATATTTCAGTGTTCCCCTGAACCGTCGCATGGGTTACTCTTCTCCTTGCAGGGCCATATCTCAAGTCTCTAACTGCGTCACTTCATGGGATACAAAGTAAAATAATTTAGAATAGCTCCCCCCGGGTTTTCCTTTTTTTCTCATTGTAGACCTTTTTCTAATATGTAACAATTTTTTTTTTTCAAATAAGACCTTCAGTTTTAAAAACGTTTTTTCTGATATATTTCGGTAGAAATTTTCAACATATCTTCGTTGTGTTTCCCTGGCGTTTTCTCCAAATTCATAATATTTATAATATTCATAATAGTTATAATTTGAAGCCGTTCTTCTGATAAAAACCTCATTATAAAACGACTCAAAAAAAATAAAACGTATTAAAATTTTTGACTTTGACAAATGCCCCGTTTACCTATGGCAGCCAGGTTTTTTCAGGTGAAACTATTCTTATAGTATCATGCAGTTTTTAGACAATTGGAGAACCGCAGGAAATCCCCCGCAACCCCTATATTATCAAATTCCTCTGAAAATCTTTCCCCATTGATATCAAAATATAAGGTGTAATCCATTTAAAAAATACGTCACTCGTGCTGTAACTCTTTTGTTTTTGTTTCAAATGTTTTTCTGATTAGATAATTAAATTCTACGGAAAAAAACAAAATGGCTATATTCGTTTTTTTAAAAAATAAATAGAAGTTAAAAAATAAAGCTTTGTTTCAAAAAAAATAACACTGTACATAAATTTTACCTTAGCTACCTGACAACGACAACTTTCTTAAAGTCCCAAACTAAACCTAAATTTGGATGTGAAAACAAAATTCTATCCCTCGTTCGATCAACGAAATACACAAAGAATGCTATTTATAGACTCAATACAAAACACTTTTACCAATAATAAAATCGTTCCCAAAAAAATTTATTTCCTCAATGTCTTAAATTTTTTAAATTTTTAAGTGGAAATTTTAAATTTTTAGAAATTGCTTTTTGGGAGAAAGGGGGTTAATTTAGTCATCGCATCGAAAATATAAAAAATCAAATGATTCTTAAATGTATGGTATACATAAGAATATTTTAAAAAATTTTTCTGTACTTTTATTTTAAAACAATCCATCCTTATTATTTTTTCACAAAAAAAAACACATGTCAGTTTAGGTGTACAGGAGGAATTTTATTTTGATAAATTTTCATCAATCACCCCCTCACCTTTGACTAACCTCACTTTATTTTGTCAAATGACAACCCCTTAAGTGTGATACATTATTGCATACATCATACAATTTGTTATCCAATCTTACTAAGAAACTGAAAAATGGTGGACATGAAAGCAAGTTAGAAGAAAAAAATGTGCGTTAATAATAAAGAGTTTCGGTATGTTTTTTTTGGGTTACTCGCCTTACAATTTTTTTAGAAAAAATGGGACCACTTCGGTCTAGGTCCCAGGGTATAACGAACTGAGCCTGCTAAGTCGTTTTGACCCCTATGAACTGGCAAAAAACCCAAAAAATAAAGAAAACACTAATCAACGTTTTGGTGGCAAGTCGGCCACCTTTGTCAAGATAAAATTAAAATAAAACAGAAATTTAAATTAAATTTTTAAGAAAGTTTTGAATTAAAGACTTGGGATATTCTGATGGCTTTTTAAAATTTATGACGTTTTGTCATAAATGACATATTAGGTTGTTTGACTGGTATAGTTAAAATTTTAAATTATAACTATACCAGTCAAACAACCTAATATGTCATATCTGACAAAATGTCATTTCTGACGAAATGTCATAAATTTAAAAATCAGAATATTCTATAATTTTAAATTACAACTATACCAGTTAAACAACTTAATATGTCATTTGTGACAAAACGTAGCGTCGTAAATTTAAAAAACTATCAGAATATCCTAAGTTTTTAATTCAAAATTTTCTTAAAAATTTAATTTAAATTTCTATTTTATTTTAATTTATCTGACAACGGTGGCCGACTTGCCAAACGTAATTAGTTTTTCTGTATTTTTTTGGGAGTTCTTTTTTTTTTTTTTTTTTGTTTCAGGCGATCTGCAAGTTCATAGAGGTCAATAGGACTGAGCAGGCTCAGTTCGTTATACCTCGGATTCGAAGTGGTCCCATTTTTTCAAAAAATTGTAGGCGGAGTAACATCCAAACACAAACAATATTAGTTTAGTGTTAGCTATTTTGGATCTCAATAACACACACGAAAATACCTTGATAAACTTCAAACAACTGATGAACTAAGATAAAAAGATTTATATTAAACACCTGCAGTTTTCCTTTAACCTACATAATATACCAAAAAGTAGGTACAATAATAAATAAATAAAATTTTAATTCCGGTTCTACATGCGGGTATTTAAAGTTTATTGAGTTTTACAAGTAACAGTAGCAGGTAAAACAAAAAATAGACGAATTATTGGGAAACGTACTATACTGATATTTTTTGTGGTACCCAATATAACAAAAAAACGGTAATAACAAAGATTTTTAGACGTTAAGGAACCACTTAATTGTAATTGTTAGAATTGTCATCCTGACATTGTTTGTTTGAAATTAAGAATTGTTGTTTCGAAATAGTGTATACTCTAGCCGAAAGAACAGAAATAATTTTCCTTTATGGAGCTAAAGATCCATACGCGCGGAGAACTGCCAGAGTGATCAATGAGAGGCATCCAGATAAAAACGTTGGAAATGTGATGGTATTGCTGCGCAAGTTTAAAGAAACTGGATATATATGCAACAGAAAAACTACAAAGGAGAGCATCGTACACGAAGTCTGCCAGATTTAGGTACTAGGGCAGTTCGCAATAGATTCAACGTTGTCTGTTCCAAAAGTCACAAGCTGACAAATATTTCTACTGGTTCCGTGCACAAAGTTTAAAATTTTTTTTGTCATACAAAATTCAAATTTTACATGAACTTAGCGAATACGATTACGATAGAAAAATACAATTTAGCGAATTTATGTTAACCCTTATTTGATCAACAATATTTGATTTACTGATAAATCAATTTTTTTTGAAATTAATTAAGTTCCGCAGCTATTTCAGGAAGGTCATACCTAATTTCCAGAAAAGAATAACGTTTGGGCAAACAATTATGAAAACAAAATTATCAAATCATTCTTTCTGTAAGAAAATTTAATTAGTCAGGGTCAGAGGTGCAATGGAATGACCCTCATGTTCTCCAGACCTAACGCCTCTGGATTTTTCTCTCTGGGGAAATTTAAAAACTAAAGTGTATAGATATATAGATGTATAGACTTGCAAATATTCAAGAACTTAAAAATAGAGTTTCACCGAAATACAGAAGTATGACCAGACAAATAAACACCAAAGTTCACGAGGAATTTCAAAACAGGCTTTATTGTTGTCTGATCAATAACGGTAAACATTTTAATCATTTGAATAAATTGGTTATTTAAACTTGATAAACGCTTTATTATTAACACAATTTTTTTCTTCTAACCCGCTTCTATGACCATCGATTTCAGGTTTCTTGGTACAGTTTGATAGCAAATTGTATGCTGTTTGTAACGAGTGACCAGCTATGGGGGTTACCATTTGACATACGAAGTTAAGGTTAGCTGGAGGGCAGGAAGTGATTAATAAAACATTATCAAATATAAAATTAACTTCCCCTGTATATCTAAACCGACAAGTTTTTTGTTTTTTTTTTTTAGAAAAATATTTATGGTAGTTCATTTTAAAATGAAAGCACTGTATACAGGGTGAGTGGGGAGGAACACACCACACTCCAGGTATGTATTGTAAACGTAAAAATAATAAAAAAAACATATGTTCTTATACGATTCTCATTTGTTTTCAAATTGTAGCGTAATTACAAACCAACAAAATTTATTAAATCGGTAACTACAGCATTTGTGATAAGAAGCGGTAAACTATTTAAAGCATTTTAATAACGCTATAATTTGAAAACCAATGAGAATCGGATAAGAACACATGAGTTTTTTTTAAGTATTTTCACTGTACAATACTCACCTAAAGTTTGGTGCGTTCCTCCCGACTCACTATGTATAATATATGTATATTTTTAATTTGCAGGTAGCTGGAATGATTACACATGGCGATAAAACGGAATGTGATATGAAACCGTACTACTGGCTTCTAGCAAATATTGTGAATTCCTTGGATACTTTTATGACCCTAATTATACCGGTAATACTAATTGTAGTAATGAACGTTATGATTGCAAGGGTTATATTTAGATCCCACAATTTAAAAGTAGAGGATGATGAAAGATTCTCCTCAGAAAGAGTTACTCTAGCACAGTTTGTCAGTTCACAGGTAGGTGTAACAAATTATATGTCTAATTATGGTTTAAAATTTATCTTATAATAAATAAACTTAATGACATTTATTATTTATATCATATTTGTTATGAATGTGAATTTATCAGAAGAAGTACTATTTTGTCGCATAGTATTTAAAGTGCTTTAAACAGTACCGTTATCTACTTAGTAATTGAAAAATTATTTTTAAAATAAATGGATTCTTAGCTCCGCAAAAATATGTGTCTGCTGACTTTGAAGTTTACAGTGTAAACATAATATTACCACAGGTTTTAAACTACACCTACTTAACTAACATTAACAGCAACAAATTAAAACTTAATAGTTATTATAAAAATTTTAAAAAAGGGTTTTTAGTTTTAATCATTTAAAATAGAATTATAAATATTTTGGAATGGCTTTTTTCATATACTTATTTTAAATTAAAAAGAATAATCCATTCTCCAATAATCCATTTCTAAATAAAGTATTAGATTTATTTATTTTTATTTAAAAAAGCTAGTTAGGTTATTAAAATATAAGTATTATTATTTGTTTTAGGGTAGTGACCCTGCAAGAAATTCAAAGCAAGAGTTTTCCAGTTCTTTAAAGCAAAGTATAAAACAAGAAGATCATTTGTTAAGACGTAAGTGATATTTAAAAAATATAAATTAATAAAATATAACGTTTTTTTACATTTACAAATTACACAGTATTTTTTCGTAAAAAAAATATTACTATTATATTTGAATTTGTTTTGAAAAAAATATATAGTGCTTTTAATTATTAATTTTTTTGTCAAACAATTTACTATTCATTTCATAAAAATAATTTTGCCATTTTTTGAATTGTTTGATTTTATTTATATATAGCTTTGTCACAACACAAGTGTTTATGTCAATAACAAAAATAACTGCAGGCTTTTAATTAAAATATTAATTTTGTTATACATATAAATTATAATTTTAATGATTTTTTATTAATTTTTTTAAACAAATCTATTTACTTTTTCTGGAAACATATTTTAAATAAGAATCGGAAAAACAACAATATACAAACATGACAAAGGTGTCTGGTTATAAGTTATTATAACCCACACACATACACACACACATACATACATATATATATATATATATATATATATATATATATATATATATATATATATATATATATATATATATATATATATATATATATATATATATATATATATATATATATATATATATATATATATATATATATATATATATAATATATATATATATAAATATATATATATATATATATATATATATATATATATATATATATATATAGTTTATTATTTAGTATTCTTGGGTTTAAAAGGCAGATAAAACAAAATTTTCTAAATAAAATATAATTTTAAATTAACGTTTCGGCTCTCTAGTATGAGGCCTTCATCAGAACGTCTTATTAGTAGAGATTTCCATGAGTAGTCAGTGTTAAAATTCAACATAAACACACATTTTTAAACGATCACTCAAACGATTATTGTGTACATATATTACAACCATAGCGACACAAATTTAAAATTTCCTAATTAAAAAACAAAAAAAAACTTAAAAATTTTAAATTTAAATAAAAAATTTACAAAAATTTGTGTGTTTTTTTTTTTTTTTTTTTTTTTTTTTTTTTTTTTTTTTTTTTTTTTTTTTTTTTTTTTTTTTTTTTTATTTTAAATAAAATTTAATTTTTTTTTTAAAAAAAAATTAAAATTTTTTTAAATAAAATTTTTTTAAAAAATTTTTATAATTATTAAAAATATTTTTATATTTTTATTTTTTTTTTAAAATTTTATTTATTTAATAATTTTTTTTTAAATTTTTAAAAAAATTAAAAATTTTTAATTTTAAAAATTTAAAAATTAAAAAATAAAAAAAATTTATAAAAATAAAAATTTAAAAAAAATTATAAATATTAATAATTTACCAAAATTATTGGATTTGGGATCTGAAATCTTCAATTTTTAGCTATAACCCGACAAAAAAATTTTATTTTGTGTAAGAAAACAAATATTTTACCGATTAATCAAAAAAAAAACTTTTTTTTTTTTTTTTTTGTTAATTTTTAGGAAATAGACAGACTAAGGCAACAAGTATACAAGTTCAGCAAAATATTAATAAAATGCTGCTTATTATTTCGTCAGTATTTATAGCACTTAATTTTCCAAGGTAAGTCCTTTTAATTTAAATTACATATACTTTTTTAACTTAGTACTTTCAAAGAGAATTAAAAAAGTAATAAATTTTATTAGTCAAGTTTTTACTGTTAGTAAAACATTATCCTTTCTGTTCACAACTTCCAATAAGATATTTATTTTTTACAAAAGGGTAAAGTTTTTTAACCAAATAATAAGTATAATCTGGTATACAAAAAAGCAAGATTTTATTTCATCAAATGCTTAAAGAAATTTTCACAAGCAAAAAGTCTACATTATTTTGAGTTATAAAAGACGATGTTACATACTAATAATTTAAAAATTGCAAAAAAATTTTAAGTTCTTAAAAAAATAAGGTTATTATGAATCCATAAACTAAACAGTGGATTTAGAAATAAAAAAAGAAGAAAATAACAATCATTCCTAAGATAGTTTTTTCTCCAGACAGGTTTTTTAAAATAGTTTTTTATATAGAATTCCTAAACTCCAATGCATTTTTGATATTTGTGCTCTCAAAGATCAAATCAGAATGTATATTTATTTCAGAAAGTTCCCGAAGCGTGCTTTTCACGCAAATTGTAAAGCAACACTCATAAAATTGTCTTTTCATGTTAGTAACCTTAGTTGGATAAGGTCAAATTCTACTAAATAATTTTGATTTATAGAGTTATTTAAATATGAATAATTTAAATATTTAAAAAAACACGTTATACTTTTTAGTAAAGTTTCTTTTCATGTTTATTGACAGTAAAATAAAGTCAAATTGTATAAAAATATTTTTAAAAAAGGATTAAAATCATTTATAGTAAATATTTTCTACATAAGATTTCTTTTACTTATTGGCTGTGGATGAATAAATCGGCATCATAGGTTAGGCTATATGCATATTTAGAACAGTAATATTTGTTAATATTATTCTGCCTGGCTCTTGATAATGCTAACATTTTATGTCTAGTTTATAACACATCTACTTTGAGAATTGAATGAAACATTGGCTTAAATGAAGGAGACTAATGATCAAGGGTTGAGACTATTAATCGACAATTAAGGGGTGAAATAGGTGTGGAGCGGCATATTTTTAGTGATTTTTATCTTTGTAACACATAAGAAATATACAGGGTGAAACATGAGGAAATGTCAATACTTCAGGTACGTAGTCAGGGTCTAAAAATAAAAGCCTATACAAATATGGGTCCGCAAGGCCTTCGTTTTCAAAATACAGGGTGTTTAAATTTTTATTGAATTTTTCTATTTTTAAAAAAAAATCTATGATAATGTAAATATTGGAGTAAAAATTGGTATTCGGGGGTTTTTTGGTACGACGGATTCGAATCTAATCTTATTATGGCTCTTACTTATAGGGAGCGCCACCTATACTTCTTCTTATTATTTTGAAAAATCACAACTTTTTGATACGGCCCCGTATAACATTTTTGAGTAAATTAAATAATTGATTTGTCTTTTTTACGTCAAAAAGGTATACTTGTTAAAAATTGATACGAGCAACCGTTTTCGAGATATTTGGGTTTAAAAAAATTACGACGCATCTGTTTTTATTATAGCAAAATAAAAATAAAACAAAATGTATAATTAAACCATGTATTTTTTAATTTTTAATATAATTATTGTTCTTAAATTACGTTCGGCAAAACATAAGCTAGGTTTTATGATTTTTAAAGATTCCACCATTTACTTCTAGGCACATGTCAGCTCTGTGGTAAACACCCTGTTTCTCGGAATCGAAAGTCCTGCGGACCCATATTTGTATAGACTTTAATGTTTATTTTTGGACCCTGAGTACGTACCTAAATATTGACATTTCCTCATGAATCACCCTATATATATATATATATATATATATATATATATATATATATATATATATATATATATATATATATATATATATATATATATATATATATATATATATATATAATATATATTAAAATATATTATATATATATACAGGGTGATCAATGAGGAAATGTATAACTATTTGTCAGACTACCCTGTATTTTTCAGAATCCAAAAAAAAAAAAAATAATATAAAATATATACAAATATGGGGGTTCTGGCAAAACTCTTAAGTTTCGAGAAAAACATGTTTATTACGTCTAAACTAAACGCATGCGATGAAAGCCGGTTTGAAACTGATTTTAAAACTTCATCACAGGTCACTTATACTTCTTAAAATTTTTATCCAAGGTCTCTATTGTTAAAAGAAAAAAAAGAACATTTTTTAAAATGCTGACTATTATACCTGCTTGACCGCTCCCTGCTCGATGCCACGCGCTCGGACCGTTCGACCGAGAGACACTCACTCAAACGCTTATAACTTCTTAACGGCATGGAATTTTCTTTTAGTATTTTTAGAGAATATTGTAAAATAATTCTACAATTGATTCATGAAACAAAAAAAAATAATTTTTTGAAGCTGCTGCGCCTATTTCCCCCCCTTTATGCCAGAATTAGTTACTATATTTATTCGGCGATGGTTTTGTTATTCACTTATGAAAATATTTTGCATATTTTATCCCAATTTTTTTAATTAATGTCAATTTAAGGCAACCAACCTGACAGGTGGTTGATTTACTGTTATTTGAGTATAGGGATAAATATACATACAAGGATATAAATATACATTTATACTTGTAAATAAACGATCACCGAAAAGAATAATTTAATCAACGCCTTTTATAACAGCTCTGTTGTTAAAAAATGTTTTGCTTTATTTTTACCAAAACCCTTTCTAGTCTATTAAATCGAATATTACCGATTTAAGGGATATAGTATACACATTTAAAAGCGCAGTTTTGGGTTCATTGTAGCTATAAATCTATAAAAACAAAAACTAGAAAATAAAAATTACTTAAGAGAAGTTTAAAATGCATTGCAATGTATTAAGGCTGCTATACACTGTGTTCAAAAAGTCCCGGACCCCCTCGATATTTTGAAAACTCTGCCTCTGATCAAAAAATATTTTAGTTAAAAGTTGTAGATCTTTGTTATATTTGCCTTAAAAAAATATTGCCAGTATACAGGGTGCTTCACAAACACAGAATAAAGTGATGTTGTGTTTTTTTTTAAATTAATTAGTATTATATTCAATTTACTTTCTGAATTTACGCAAAATTTTAGCCCTAGTTCCTGTTTCAATGTCCTATACCTTAATCCATTAGTTAAAAAAGTATGAGGTAACATTTATTAAAATAATAAAAACAGTAATTATGAAAAAAACTCATTTAATTAACTGCTGAAAATGGCCTCCCTGAACAACTTGACAATGCTCCAAGTTGTAATAAAATTAAATAATAACATTTTGGAGCTTAACTGGAGTTATCAATTCACATTCGATCCTAATCCTGTCTTTAAGTACATCAATATTTTCTGGTTTTGTTGTAAACATTTTATTTTTTAAATGACCCCAGGGGAAATAGTCTAAGGGTGCAAGGTCAGGGGATCCGCCATTCTATTTCACCTGCCGATCCACCTATTAGGGAAAGCAGCATCTAAAAATCTCCTTACGTTTATACCGAAATGTGCAGGGGCTCCATCTTGCTGAAACAATGTTGATTGTTAATTATGACCTCTTCTAATTATTATTTCAGGTAATGTTTAATATTCTAACATGTGCAAATATTGCTCTGAATTTAAATTACCCTCAACAAAAAAATGGGCCTATTATTTGGTTACCTGCCCAAACGTTGACTTTCTCAGGATATTGGGTATGCGATTCTCTCATCCAGTGAGGATTCTCATCTGCCCAGTATCGACAATAATGTTTGTTAACTGTGCCGTTAAGCATGAAAGTTAATTCGGCAGAAAAGATAATATTATTGAAAAAAATCCGATTTCGTTCCCATTTTTCCAACATAACTTTACTAAATTTAATTCAGCGATCAAAATCATCATCAAATAGTGCTTGCAATAATGTAATTAGGATAGTAAAAGGATATTCCTCACAGATATAAAATCAACAACGGATTAAAAGGGCACTTTTCGTAATAACAGATTTGGTTCTTCTACAAAATGCTGCACAATTTCCAAACTTTTTTCTTCATTACTAACCGTTCTTGGCCTTCCAGGGCGTTGACGATCTTTACATGTACAAGTTTGGTCAAACCTCTGAATAGTCCTGATCACTGTAGTTTAAATAGGAGTAGTAGGAAATAGGAGGGCGGTCCGGAAAAGTATCATTAAAAAGATGTTTTGTATCATTAAAGGATCGTTGGCGATCTCCAAATCCTCTGATCATCAAAAGGGTAATGCGTTCTCTTTCAGGAAGGGGCATAATTTAAAATAAATAATAAATTCAAGTAATGCAGTTACTTCATTTGGCAATGTTAAAAGTAACTGTCATGTAAATGTTGGTAGTGTCTTACAGGTAAAAAGGTGAAATAATAGATAATCTGGGAGCCAAATTTAAAAATCTTAATAAAAGTTACCTCTTTTTTTTAACTGATAAGATTTAGGTATAGGACATGAAACAGGAACTAGGGCTAAAACTTTGCGTAAATTCAAAAAGTAAATTGAAAATAATACTATTTCATTTAAAAAACACAACATCGGTTTATTCTGTGTTTGTGAAGCACCCCGTATACTTGCAGTATTTTTTTAAGACAAATATAACAAAGATCTAAAACTTTTATCTGAAATATTTTTTGATCAGATTGATCCGGGACTTTTTGAATACGGTGTATACAAATTGTCTAATATACCTATGTTTCATACAAAATTAAAAACTATTACTAATTAAAAATTAATTTTTTTATAAAAAATGATACACGATAATTTCGCTGGTTAATGTATATAATAAATCAATTAAAAACCTTTGAAAATATATACCTTTTACTTGCTAATTTATGTTTTTTTAGTTACATTCTTCGTATCTCGGTGTTTTATGGATTCACCCTCATGGAAAAGGATCCACCCGAATACATATGGTGCGCTCAACAATTTACAATGCTTATGTATTATACAAATTTTAGTGTAAATTTTTTGTTATACGCGATGTGTGGAAAATCATTTCGATTGTGTTTAAAAAAAATGTTTAGAGATGTCTATCGTAAGTGTATTTCAATATAGGTTAGAAAAAAACTCTAAATACCATTAATTACGTGTCTGTATAATATTTGTATAAATGTAATAACCAGTAGTTCTGTATTTATATTTATATCCTCCTTTGCAAATAAACAAAAAAGCAGGAGTTTATGTAAAAAGAATTATTTTTAATTATGAGATTCCTACTTTTTAGAATATTTTTTTGCTATGACAGTGTGTTCCAAATCCTTTTTTTAATAAACAAGTAATACAACTTGAACTTGGTCTTGAACGTATGGATATTACGTTTTAGACCAAAATCTGGACTTTATATAAAATAGATCGTTTTTTATGAGTGGCCTTAACTTATATTATTAAATTTTTAACAAGTTATTGGTTTTGTAGACCAAAGCCTTGATTAACTTTTTTTATATTGGGACTCTTGAAGCGTAAGCACTAACGTGACTTTAGTATCATCTCAGTGAGGTAGGAGGCAGCTTATCAACACGGGACTTAAAGATTTGAAGGTTCGAGGCAAAGGGAAAATTTTTGCAGGCAGCAAGTTTCACAGCCTAAGTACTCTAGAGATGTAGGAATGGCAGGATGATCGAGGTCTTTTCAAATGGATTGTAAAGGAATGCATAAGAAAAGCACTATGAACTTTAACTATTTCCCTTCCAGATTAAAAAACATAAACGTACACCATATGTTTACATTCCATTTTTATATTTACTCTAAAGCCGGGTATTCACTTAGCAAACGTATACAGCTGCACGACAACAAACGTATATGCCGTAAATGTGCCTGAATTTTGTTCGACGTGCGCTCTGACATCCACATATAACAAACGCATGCGTGTAGTGTTGTTCACTTTCGTTCCGACAATTCATTTTAATTCGTATTTCATTCATATACGTACACATCCCAAAACGACGTGTGGCGAATTTCCTTTGATGTACCGACAAACGAGCGAACCTTTCCGCAACCGAATGCATGCGTTTGTAGATAAAATTATTTACGTCCACTCTAACCGAACGTATACGTTCGTTGCCGTGCGGCCTTATACGTTCGCTAAGTGAATACCCGGCTTAAGTAAAATGCATAAATATACACCCAAAATATATAATGACTATATTTATTTAACAAAAATATACATGTAGTAAAAAAAACAAAAATTTAAAACATAATATACTGCACGCGTTTTACCCGTAATTGCGAGCCTAACCGAGATTTGCCGAGGACTGACTTGGTCTTTGAAAATTAGCCCATGCGTGAAATATAATCACGGAATAGACGTCGCACAGTGGCATGATATGAGGTAGACTGTTTCAAAAATGGCTATAGACCGCTCAGCTTTACCGAATTTCATTTTTTTAAAAAAAAAGCTCATAAAAATTTGAAAAATATTGTCGGAGCTTTTTTGAGATTTTCTTTTATTTTACCCCAATTTGAAAAAGTGGCAACTGAAATTTTGAGTCTTTCGGTAAAACATATATTTACTCGATATTTATTTTATTTATATGAAGGCCAATATTGTTACTCGGGGGTTTTTGGGGTCACCAATTACGAATATGAGGTTGAAATTTGAAAAACTCGAACTCCAAGATGGCGGATCCCAAATGGCGGGTATCAAAATAGATAAACACTTAAATTACGGAGAATATGGATCAAATATTTTACTTAGGGGTTCTCGTTGTCACTTATCACGAATCTGAGGTCGAAATTTAAAAAATTTAAAATCTAAGATGGCTAATCCCAGATTCGGATCCAAACTGGCGCGTATCAAAATTGAAAAATACTACAAATACGGAGAATATGCTATAAATGTTTTCCTATTTACAATATTTAGAAAAAAAAACAATAGAAAATATATATATATATATATATATATATATATATATATATATATATATATATATATATATATATATATATATATATATATATATATATATATATATATATATATATATATATATATTAAAAGGCAGTTGGTTATTCCATATAAAAAAACTATACAGAGTGTTACAAAAAAAAAATGTATTAATTGAAAAAAATTTAAATATAAGATAGATTATAGACGTTATTTTGCAAAAGGAAAAAAATATTTTTATAAATAATATATATTTATATATAGTTATTAAACACTTTGAAATTACTATACTGCGTAAGTCAAAAAATAATTATATTAAAAAAACACTATTATATCTAAAAATCTGAAATAAAATATAGGATATGTAAATTTTTGTAACAATTAATAAAACGCCCACAACGTTATACAAAGTGTATCAAAAAAAAATGTATTATTATTGTATTTTTAAATTTATTATGCTTTTTTAAAAAATTCAATATATTATTTTCAGGTATTGTTATTATTTGTTCCACAAAATGTATCTACTTATATATTCAAAAAAATCTTTTATAGCTAAAATGTTTTAATTTATTTTAAATTTACTATAATTTTAAAATTTTATTTAAATTTTTCTATACATTCCGTATATTTGAAATATATATTTAAATAAGAAACATAACCATATATACCCTTGACGATATTTTTGTTCTTTTATATACGTAAATAAAGTTGCTAAAATAATTTTAATATTTTTAAAAATGTTATATACAACTTTTTGGAACATTCTGTATAATATTCAATAGTATTTTTTAATTGCCATAAGAATAAATATACCTCACTATATTTTTGAATCTCTTTAATAATAAGGTAGTTATTGGGATGTTTTTGATTTTTTTAATATATTTTCTTTGATCCCCCGTCCCAAAAAAATTTTTTGAAAATATATATATATAATACAAAACACATTTTTTTTATTTTACCTAAGCCGGAACTATTCATAACCCCGAGATATTAAGTTTTTCATTGATACCCGCCATTGAATCCCCCACGGATTCAGATTTTAAAATTTTGGGACCCATTCGTGAATTAGAATTCAATAATCAGGCCATCAAGTAAAAAGGGGTTTTTTACCCAAAGACTCAAAGTTTTATCCACTTTCAAAATTAAAAAATTTTGACAATCTTTTCTTTCCCGGGGTTTCTTAAAATCATGAAATTCGTGCTGCGATTTAGCATTTTGACAGTCTAACTCACATACCTGTCGGCGGTTGCGGCTCCCACTTCGCCGCACTTGGGACTCAAGTTCCTGGGTGGCTTATGTTTTCTTTTTTTCCGCCTTCGCATTAATAATAGTTAGGTTTTTTTTCGTAGGCAGTAAAGACACACATTGTGCATTTAGGAAAATGGCTAGGTTTTAAAAAATGTTAGTTACATTTTTAATAAGTCCAATAAATAGATCAGAAACTGAAAGGTGTTTTACAGCTTAATTAAAATTTAGTGGGAAAAACTATTGGTCAAAAACTGGAATAGAAAAAAACTGTTATTAATAGCCGGTTCTTTTCCCAAATTTGTTAAATGTGTTTTCAAAAAAAATGTTAGGTCGTCGACGGTCCTGCTCCTAATAACAATTATGTAAACAAACAAAATTGGGTGAGTTTGTAATAGTCAGCTACCATTAAAACAGTACATTATCTGTAACCAAATAAGTATAAAAAACATCGTCATACTCGTTCCATTCGCCATCCGACCGGTATATATACGTCAAAAAAAAGTTTTGTAAGTTACCTATGAATCTATATCCGTTTAAAATTGAGATATACTAAAGAAAACAGAAAAACGTGCATAAAAATAATGGTCAGAGCTTGGAGGGTCATTGCAAATAATGTCCTCAGACCGCGATATGAAAGTGGTCAGTCGTGCGCAAGCTCAGCGCTTGACGCGCAACCAATCTATTGATGACTGACGACTTTTGCAATGGCACATCGAGGCAACGAACAAACACTACTTCGAGGTCGGGCTTATTTTTTAAAAAAATAATTTCTAACCCTGTATTAGTCTAATGACGGCGGTATGATTTTATTCTTTTTTTTATAAAAGAATGCGCTATTTAAGCGGACGATTTTAAAATTTAAGTAATAACGTTATTGTTGGCGGTGGGGCTTTGCTATCTAACCTTTACATTATTTATGCAATTTAATGAAATAAAACGGCTAGTAATAACTTTTTTTACTTTTCCCCACTATATGAACAAAGAAAGATTAAAAGCTTTTGCAACGATCTCTATTAAAAAAGTTCAGAGTTGCCTACAAAAACAGTAGAATGAACTTTCATTTCAAAAAAGCGAGTTGGTATGTATTTGCTTATATTACATTCTTGATTATAATATTTTTGTCTATAATAATAAAATGGGACATTTCGCCTATCTAAATAATATATGATCTATATGCATTTTGTTTCTTTGTATGTTGAGCCCTTCCTGATAGACAAACCATTAGCTAACACTGTTTAATATCTAAACAAAACTTAACCTTTATATCGTCACTCTAAAAGAAAATTGAAATAGGTTTAAAAATTAAATTTTTGTGTTATGCACAAAAAATTAAATAAAATATAAGAGAATATTCTTAAAAAGCTATTAACTGAAGTACCCCAAATCCGCCATCAACGCGCTAATTTGCTTTTTTATCCCCAAGTCGATTCCAATATCCCGCCACACAAGGGTTTCCCTTTTACTTAACAGGGAAAATCTGACTACTTAAGATGGGATTCATATGATTTTGCTTTATTATAAATTTTAACTCACTTACAGGTAATTATGTAAAAAAAAAGACATAGCTCTAAAGTTGTTCAGCAGCCAAAAAAATTTTTGAAATTATTTTTTAGCTGGCCGCCGGGAATGGGTCAGAATGCAACCCCTCGTTTTTAAATTACCAAAATAAAACAATTTCCGTCTAAATCCTTAAGTCTTGCAATATCGTCTAGGAATTTAAATAAATATGATTATTATTTAAAAATTAAAGTTGTGGTATTTTTATTTTTTGTCTTTAGTTCAATTAATTCTGGCTAGTAAATTAACGTAAACTTTTGATCCTCTCTACATTTTTATCTAATAACGGTCCTGCTTATATATATATATATAATATATATATATATATATATATATATATATATATATATATATATATACACCGTGTTCAAAATTAAGTCGGCACTATTGCTAACTTTTTTATTATAAGTAAGTTAGGTTATATTAGCAAAGTTGTTTACATTTTACGCTGATTTCAATAACATAATAAAACAAATGAACATCAGATGTACGAGTTATTCACAAAATTATACTTTTTTTAAATGCAACACCCTGTATTTGTTACGTTAATTCGAATTCTATAAAATTAGTTATTTACATTTTTTTCCTAAAATGAAAAATAGCGGAATTATTTGAAGTTAAATGTATTTTTCCATAATTGGACGCAGGCAGCCATGGAATTCTTAAAATCGCATTTTTTGTACAAATTATCGTAGTATGCTATGACAAAAACAAAAGATAACATGTGTATTCGCCATGATGTTTTAGTGACAACTAGTAAATCATAGGGCAACAGTTCATTTATGCTACTGTTGTTTAAAATGCTGTCATTTGGAGAAGTTTGATATGATAGAATGCTACATAATTTGCCAAAAAAAAACGGCATTAGGCTTTAGAGTGAAACTATTTAAGAAATATGCCAAACAGAAGGTATTTTTTACTCCTTTATCGAAAGTTTCAATCAAACAAAAGTGTTTCTTAAGCGTAGAAATAAGAAAACCTTTATAATTAATCATCAAACAGAAATTAATGTTTTGGCATATTTAAAAGTTTATCGTAAAAACTCCACAAGAGGCTGTAGGTCTGATCTTGATCTATGCTAAGGAACCAATAATTAAATTAAAAAAAAATCATAATTATGTACCCCACAAATACAGACCGACACAAACTTTGTTGCCAGGTGATTACAAAAGGCGTATAAACTTTTGCCAATGGTTTGTAAATGCTGCTATAGAAAATACAAACTTTTTACGATGTTCTTTAGCCATAAAGTACTAACTTTAGTTGCTGTCGGCAGCGGCTGGTTGATGGTTTATGGAAAAATAAATAAATACAAATGTGAATTTTCTAAATACTTTTAATTAAAATCAATTGTGTGGATTCAAATTTAAAAAAATACTTTGACTATGGACTGAGCCATCCTCGGTCCATTTGAAAAAATTGACTGAGGACCATAAATAGATTTTGCTACTTTAAACGTCTGTAGAGGCTACTGAAAACAAAGCGGTCCCATCTGTTTTTCTGACTACTTTGTCAAAAATTTGCCGTTTTATTGCATTCATGGCACTCTGGATTGAAAATTAAAAATGAAAAATTTTTGGAGCTTAGATGTCAAAAGTAATAAATGGGGTGTCATTGTACTCGAATGACATTTCCTATTAAAATAAGCAAAAATTACAGGGTGTCACATTTAAAATAACAATTAAGGTCATTTCCGGTTAAAGGAAATAAGAAAATACGTCAAACAGTGCACATTTATGTGATATACCTATGTCCCAAATTTTATTGTTGTTAGGCACACCCGGTATATATACCGGGTGACAACGAAATCACTACCCACCCCTCTATTTTCTTGAATGAAAACATATGGCTTTTAAATTTTGAGATGGTATATTATATCATAAGATGCTGATTTTGGATATTATAATATGTATCTATCACTTCCGGTTTAACCGGAAACGACATCAATTTTGATTTTTTCAATGGAATACCCTGTATATTTTTCGGAATTTGGATTCTACGAATCATTTCTGGTATAAAATCTATATTATATCCTATACCTATCTCTGCTTGTTTTTGAGAAAATGGCGATTAAAGATGTCTAAACTACCGCACATTATTCAGTTTTATGAGAAAACAAATAAATGTTATAAAAATGTATTATGTTTAATTTAATTTTTCCTGAAGACTCTATCTGTGGAGGTCATAATAAAACTACTTCCGGCTATATCGGAAGTACTGCAAAAATTAACTTTTTTAATAATGTTACTTTAAAAATGTTAATGCAACACCCTGTATATTTTTTAAAGGATTCTACAAATCATTTCTGATATAAAATCTCTATTAAATTCTATTTGTTAGTTTTTGAGAAAAGGGCGATTGAAATGTTCAAATGTTCAAACGACCGCATATTATGCAGTTATAGGGGCAAACAATTTTCTCAAAAACTAACAAAGATAGGTATATGATATAATATAGATTTTATATTAGGAATAAGCCGTAGAATCCAAATTTTGAAAAATATACAGGGTGTTCCATTGAAAAAATCAAAGTTGATGTCGTTTCCGGTTAAACCGGAAGTAATAGACACATGTTATACTATCCAAAATTGGCATCTTATGATATTATATGTCATCCTAAAATTTAAAAGTCATACGTTTTCATTCAAAAAAATAAAGGGCTGGGTAGTGATTTCGTTGTCATCCGTATATATATATATATATATATATATATATATATATATATATATATATATATATATATATATATATATATATATATATATATATATATATATATATATATATATATATATATATATATATATATATATATATATATATATATATATATATATATATGTAATTGAAAAATAAAATATATATTTATCATATCATTTGCACTTATGTAACTTATATTATATATTTAAAATTACTATAATTAGGTATATTTTTTAATATGGATAAAATATATATTCAAAATAATAATAAATATTTTTTATATTAAATTTATTTAATATATATTTTAATATATTTATTATATTTTTTAATTATATTTGAGTAACGTCTGGAAAATTTAAAAGAGAAAAAACTTTTTTAATTTTTGAATTTTAATTGAAATGAATAATCTACAAATAAAAAAATTTTGCTGATTGCTATAAGTAATTTGGGGTGAAACATTTTTCTTAACTTATTTATTTTATACGCACTATTTTATACGCGGTGTTCAAAAAATTTAAAAAACTTAAAATGGTACAAGAGTAAAGTGCATTTATTTGCAAAGATATGGAAATAAGTTACTAGAAAAAGTTGTTCAAACGTAAAAGGTAGTCTTTAATACCAATTTTCGAAAAAATTGGCCCACTTTTATTTATTTGTGAATAAAATTCCATTATAAATTAACTAATTCCAAATTTTTGTACTAGTAGGCGTTGATAGTGACAAGCTTTATTGACACTTCGCTTTTATAATTCATTAGCAGCAGTATCGTTAGCTCTAAATGCTTACTTAACAGCAAAAAATTTGATAATAAATTGATATTAAAAATTTAAATTGATATTAAAATAAATTTAATTACAAAAAAATAAAAGTCGGCCGATTTTTTTGACAATTGGTATTAGAGACTACCTTTTAATTTTGAACAACTTTCCCTAGTAACTTTTTTCCATATCTTCTCAAATAAATGCACTTTACTCTTGTACCATTTTAAGTTTTTTCAATTTTCTGAACACCACGTATAAAATATGTTAGATGTTTCTATCCCAATCTTACTTTTAGCAGTAGCAAAATTTTTTATGAAGAGTAGCTTTTTTCGATAAAATCAAAATAAAAGATGTTTCTTTTTTTCTTAAACCTTTCCGTGGACATACTGTATAAGTATGTCCACGGAAAAGGTGTTGAAGAGAAAAAACTTTTTTATTTTTGATTTTATCGAAAAAAGCTACTCTTGATAAAAAATGTTGCTACTTCTTAGAGTAAGATTGGAATAGAAACATTTGACATATTTTATACGCGGTGTTCAGAAAATTAAAAAAACTTAAAATGGTACAAGAGTAAAGTGCATTTATTTGTGAAGATATGGAAATAAGTTACTAGGAAAAGTTGTTCAAAATTAAAAGGTAGTCTCTAATATTAATTTTCAAAAAAATCGGCCTAATTTTATTTATTTGTGATTAAATTAATTTTAATACCAATTAAAATTTTTAATATTAATTTTATCAAATTTTTTGCTGTTAAGTAAGCTGACGTTTCTGCGGCTAATAAATTATAAAAGCGAAATGTCAAGGCCGATTTTTTTGAAAAATGATTTAAGGAACTATCTTTTACTTTTGAACAACTTTTTCTAGTAACTTATTTCCATATCTTCTCAAATAAATGCACTTGACTCTTGAACCATTTAAAGTTTTTTCAATTTTCTGAATACCGCGTATAAAATTTGTTAAATGTTTTTATCCCAATCTTACTCTAAGAAGTAGCAAAATTTTTTTAAGAGTAGCGTTTTTTGATAAAATAAAAAATTGAGAAGTTTTTTACTATTCAACACCTTTTCCGTGGACGTACTGGTGTGTCCACGGAAAAGGTGTTGAATAGGAAAACTTCTTTATTTTTAATTTTATCGAAAAAGTTACTTGTAATAAAAATGTTTGCTGCTTCTTAGAGTAAGATTGGGATAGAAACATTTAACATATTTTATACGCGGTGTTCAGAAAATTGAAAAAACTTAAAATGGTACAAGAGTAAAGTGCATTTATTTGCAAAGATATGGAAATAAGTTACAAGAAAAAGTTGTTCAAACGTAAAAGGTAGTCTCTAATACAAATTTTCGAAAAAATCGGCCCACTTTTATTTATTTGTGATTAAAATTTTATTATCAATTAACTAATTCCAAATTTTTGTACTAGTAGGCGTTGATAGTGACAAGCTTTATTGACACTTGGCTTTTATAATTCATTAGCCGCAGTATCGTCAACTTTAAATACTTACTTAACAGCAAAAAATTTGATTATAAATTGATATTAAAATAAATTTAATCACAAATAAATAAAAGTGGGCCGATTTTTTCAAAAATTGGTATTAGAGACTACTTTTTAATTTTGAACAACTTTTCCTAGTAACTTATTTCCATATCTTCTCAAATAAATGCACTTTACTCTTGAACCATTTTAAGTTTTTTCAATTTTCTGAACACCGCGTATAAAATATGTTAAATGTTTCCATCCCAATCTTACTTTTAGAAGTAGCAAAATTTTTTATCAAGAGTAGCTTTTTTCGATAAAATCAAAAATAAAAAAGTATTTTCTCTTCAACACCTTTTCCGTGGACATATTTGTATATATATATATATATATATATATATATATATATATATATATATATATATATATATATATATATATATATATATATATATATATATATAATATATTATAATATATAAGAATGTTAAGGTATTATGTTTAGTTATATTGGCGCTAATTATGTTTGCTGCGCCATATAAATATACGTGAGGTACATCTGAAAAATAAAATAAAAACTTATCAAAATCATTTTCTTGCACTTATGGTAACTTTAAGTTGATGATAAATTAAAGAATATACTATGATAATTTATAATGGTACTATTCCTTGTCTTTAACTTGAGATTTTACAAATATTTATGAGTTCAAAAAAAAATTTGGAAAATAATTTAACCTCTTGTGGGATTCCCCAATTACAAAATACTCAATAAAACCTTCAGCTAAGATTACTTGCACTTCTGTATTACGTTCTTGATCACCTGGCAGATAAGATGTCCCCCTGCGAAATGATCTGTCTTCTGGACAATTATTCTTTTATATATCTATTAAAAACGTAAAGTGCCTGTTGAGAGTGTTGAGCCCTGCTATCATTCATCCAGGTCTGCATTTTTGTTCTTAGATATTATAAAAGAACCATTGTACAGGGTTATTGGTTATAAATGCACCCCCATTTATCTATTTTACTACTGAGGTTCTTTTATAACGTTACCAAAAAACAATTGAACGTCGCCTTTTTAACATATGACGCTAACTCGCGTTTTTTTAAATGGAACACCTTGTATATTATTAGCTAAAATGAAAGATCGTTTTATTCCGATTCAAAAATATATGCATAGTCGACATTTGGTTTGGCCGTTTTCGAAATATCTCTGTTTAAAAGCCGTTTTCAAAATATAATTTTAAAGATTTTATTTTAGTGAAATATAGTTTGGTGGGTCCATTTTATTATTTCTTGAAGACATCTAATAATTTATTTGATATAGCGAACGGATTTAATTGTTAACATGGTCTTCCTTTATTTAACTATATACCCTATATTAGAAAAGTTCTCTAACATCTTAGAATAAGCATATCACCTTTTTAACAACGTCATCACAGAAAATTAGCCTAAAACACTATATAAAATAACATAAATTAAAAATAAAAGTTTTCGAAATGGCCACCATTTTCCAAAATACAACGTCTATATCCCCGCTTTAGTTTTTCCAAAGCTGCATATATAGAATCTTGGTTTTCGGTGTTTAAACGAAAAATATCTTGAATTAAAATATTCTGAATTTCTTCTGGTATGCTTAAATTTCTATGTGAATTTACTTACTCTTTTAGAGCAGCCCACAAAAAAGTATATAACGGCGTTAAGTCTGGGCTGTTAGGAGGCCACCTAATTGTTCCAAATTTGCCTATCCATAAGGGAAATGTGTTATTGAGCAAATATATTACTCCAACAACGTTGTGAGGTGGTGCCCCGTCCTGTTGCCAAATTATGTTATTGACATTTAGCTCTGGTAGGGTAGTTAAAATATTTTCCAAAAGTTGTTGATACCGTTGACCTGTTAATGTATGTTGATAAAATACAGGACCTATTATCTTTCCTTGTAAGATGCCGGCCCAAACATGTAGAGTTTGCCATGTAGAGTTTGCCGCCCAGAAAATCGGATTGGCCTTGCTTGATGGGGATTAGCCCAATAATGCGTGTTTCTTCTATTATATATCCCACTAGTAGAAAAACTTGCCTCATCGGACCACATTATGTTATTAAAAAAAATGGATTTTCCTCAATCCTTTGCAGCATCTCCTGACAAAACCTCAGCCGTGCTAGTTTATTGTCTTCTGATAAATACTGAACTTTTGTAAATTTAAAAGGATGAAAATGGTGCTTTTTCAAAGTTGATTGTATTTTCCAAAAAGTCAAGTTTAATTCTCTACTAGCTTTTGGTATAGAATGTTCAGAGTCTTCTAAAATAAAAATAATCTTAAATAAAAATAGCACTGGGTTTTAATGTTTTTCTTTGTGTAATTTTATTTTTTAAAAGCTATCAATGAAATTTTATGGATTGCTTTTCTTTATTAATTATAAAAATATAATGTTACCTTGGAAATATAGGAGAATGTCTAATTCTATGTCATCATTTTCATTATTTCTTTGACTTGTTCTCACTTTGTTCTTAAATGAATTTCTATTATTAACATTATTATATACCCTTTAAAACGTGTGTTCCTTGGATAAAATTCTATCCGGATATAAAAGATGATGTTCTCTACGTACTTGTTTTCGATTGTAACCACATCTAACGAAAATTTCATAAATTTGTCTTTCTTCTTCTTCAGTAAAACCCATTTTAAAATGTCCGTATTTTGACACTAAAACATGATGACAACTCAAATATGTCGTTTCCATGAAAACTTAAATGATTGTTTTCAAGGCATATCTGACCATTTTGCAAATACTATGGTTCTGCGTATAGTCACTGCCATATCGTACGATGATATTTAAAGAGAAGTATTTCGAAAACGGCCAAACCAAATGTCGACTATGCATATATTTTTGAAATCGGGATAAAACGATCTTTTATTTTAGCTTATAATATACAGGGTGTTCCATTTAAAAAAACGCAAGTTTTTTTAAATGGAATATATCTTAAAAAGGTGACGTTCAATTGTTTTTTGGTAACGTTATAAAATAACCTCAGTAACAACCCTACAACTTTTGTATTCAACATTTTTACCCATCTCTTTACCTAAGATAAATAAATGGGGGGTGCATTTATAACCAATAACCCTGTACAAGTTTTCATAGTGTCTTAAACCTACTCTAAAATGTCTACCATCTCTCGGACCCATAGAATATAAAAAGATTAAAAAATGTTTTAACTTCATTTATGTCGTGCATTCATATTTTATATGGGCATTTTATTTAATTTTTTGATGGTAGTCCACTACTACAAACCTAACTTTTTTATAAAAAATAGTTGTATATTTTCTGTTTTAACTTAAAGCGAATATTACTGGTCTAATTGATTTTAGTGACACAAGCAATTAGGTTGTTTGCTCTTGATACGTAAATTACCAGTCTTTTACCACGCCAAAGAAAATAAAGACGTCTGCATTTCTTTTTAAGGAAAGTCCACTAACAGAAAAATATAAAGGATAAATAAATAGAAGAATATTTTTAGTGCCAAATTTTTTTTCGTAGTTTGATTTATCAAGTAACAAATACCCAACTAATTTTTTTACAACAAAAATTCATAGGAGACCTAGGAGTTGAACGTTTATTCCAGTTAAATCATCTAAGTTAGTTAAATCAGGCAAAAATACAGGGTGTCCCACGACGAACGACGCGGTCGATTTCTCAAAAACTTAGCAACGGACAATTTTGAAAATTTGGTAGTTTACTAATATCGATAAGAGCATATCGTCTAAAATATTTTCAAGATGGTGGCACTTCCGGTTGTACCGGAAGTCGATGCTAACTTACTTACTTTTAATGGAACACCCTATATATTATTGCATTTTTGGATTTCACAGAAAATTCTAGATATGTTTCGTGTATAATATGCTATACCTAAGTCTAACCTAACTTGAATTTTATCAAAAATGACGTTTGCAGACCCCAAAAAAAGGAGAAATTTTTCCTATACGGCATACTCTATTATTTAATTTGAGTTAAATTCCTTGTGAAAAGAGGCCCAATTTTGTATATTAAGTGGATGTTTTGGTTGTAAATTAATACAGGGTGACTAAAAATTAGGTACAAAAATTAACTGATAAAAAACGTAAAAAGTCAATTTTTTCAAATGGAGACTCCATACTTTTATATTTTTATCGTATTTAGCATTAAAAAATAAGGTAACTTTGTATTAAGTGGACTATTCCGAAAATGTATAGTTTTCGAAATAATTGACAGTTTAACATTTTGTATTGTAAAAGTGCTATATGGCTCTTTAATTTTGTTATTAGATGGCCATGACGGCGGGACGCGGCGAAAAAAAGACAATCGGACGTAGAAACGTCACTATTTAGATTTGACAATTAGTTGTTATTAGATATCAATTATGCCGGGTCGTTTAAACGACACGCACGAAGATTATTTAAATTTGTTTTGTTATCTACGGTGAATGTAACAAAGTTTTATTAAAAACAGTTATTTGCTGAAAGATATCCAAATAAACAGAAGCCGTCACATTGTTACATTTACCGTAGATAATAAACAAATTTAAATAATCTTCGTGCGTGTAGTTTAAACGATCCGGCATAATTGATATCTAATAACAACTAATTGGCAAATCTAAATAGTGACGTTTCTACGTCCGATTGTCTTTTTTTCTCCGCTTCCCGTCGTCATGGCCAACTAATAACAAAATTAAAGAGCCGTATAGCACTTTACAATGTTAAACTTCTTATTTCGAAAATATACTTTTCGGAAACCTTAATACAAAGTTACTTTTTAATGCTAAATACGATAAAAATATAAATAGGGAGTTTCCATTTGAGAAAATTGACTTTACGTTTTTATCAGTTAATTTGTGTACCAATTTTTTAGTCACCCTGTATTAATTTAGACCCAAAACATCCACTCAATATACAAAATTGGACCTATTTTCACAAGGAATTTAACTCAAACTAAATAATAGAGTATGCCGTATAGAAAAAATTTCTCCTTATTTTGGGGTCTGCAAACGTCATTTTTGACATAAAATTTAAGATATGTCGAAAACAGTTAGACTTACGTATAGCATATTATACACGAAACATATCTAGAATTTTCTGTGGAATCCAAAAATGCAATAATATGTAGGGTGTTCCATTAAAAATAAGGAAGTTAGCATCGACTTCCGGTACAACCGGAAGTGCCACCATCTTGAAAATATTTTAGACGAGTTGCTCTTATCGATATTAGTAAACTACCAAATTTTCAAAATTGTCCGTTGCTAAGTTTTTGAGAAATCGACCGCGTCGGTTCGTCGTGGGACACCTTGTAAAACAAAATAAAATATGCGCCATATACCGACAGAAAAAACTCTAACGGCCGAGTGATGATCGCTTTGTTAAATTTAGCAATGGACTTAGCAATTGTTAAAAGTTAACAACGGTTTAGAATGTTTAACAAAACGTCATTGTCAGTGGTATTCAATAATTTTAGTAGGCAACCTGTCAAAATCTGACATTTTGTTAAACATTCTAAACCGTTGTTAACTTTTAACAATTGCTAAGTCCATTGTTAAATTTAACAACGCGATCATCACTCGGCCGTAAGACCAAGAAAAATAGCCATATAAGGAAAAGATTTTGGATCCAGAATACTTTAATAGCGCACAATAATAACGACTTTAAATATTCTTATTCACAAGGAAAGCTAAGTACCTTTCCAAATTTTACAAAATTATAATTTTATATTGTTTTAATCTATCATTTTGCAATGCAATAGAATAAATACGCTTAGGATATCAATGGATAAAAAAATTAGCATATAAGGAATTTTTATATCAGCAATCAGATATACATCAACAAGATCTTTAAAAAAAGGCTATTAGATAAAATCATATCATGTGAAAATATTACAAATATTATGTAATCTTTTTATTTAAGATAACTAAAAATCAAAACTGCAACTTCTAGAACCATACAAAAACAACCTCGACACCGACTATATCCCAGTTTATTGGGAATGTAATATTTTAAGATGATTCAGTCCAGTCGTAATGCCTAGCTGTGAATCCTCGATGCCACCGTCCAAAGTCATCTAACTATGGATTTACGTCTGATAAAAATAAAATCTCTGCATAATTTTTACTGTCAGATTTGTTTACTTCTTTATAATTGAATGCAGGACCGGATTAACCATTAGGCAGAGTAGGCAACTGCCTAGGGACCCCGCATCGACTAAGGCCCCGCATCGACTGTAGGCCCGTGCATGCACGCACGGGGCTTCAGTTGCGTTTCATTTCTCTTTCCTGCTCTATGAGATTCGTTTATTAAAACTATTCCATTAACAGAAAACTAAATCAAAATAATTTACGACGTTTGGAATGTAGGTAGGATAATTTATCACAGACAGAACACACCTACATAGACATACAGATACGCAGACACGCGGCTTGTGTTACTAGACAATTGATATACTGCTTAGTGCCTATATACTTTTTTTGTAAATAAAATAAATATGTATTATGTACATAGAAAACACCAAGGCTTAGGACCTCATCCATGCCTATGTCGAGAATCGTACTCGGGACTGGGGGTAGAAGGCATAGACACGATTCGGTCACTCAAAGTAATAAAAGGGTAAAGAAAAGGGGCCCCAAGAATTGCATTGCGTAGGTCCCCTGACAGGATTAATCCGGCTCTGATTAAATATTTATATTTCACAAAATCACTTAACCAGCTTACTAGTCCATTTATTCGGGAGTACATATGGAAACATTTAGTGAAATTTTCTATTACGTTTTTGTAAGAACGTTGTCATAAATATATAAAAGAATAAAATATATATTTTTAACGTAATGTAAAACAGTCATAAGTTTCCTAAGATAATCAAAAATGGTTAAAAGTAAAAATATCTAGGCTGTACAGTTTTTTTAAAGATGCTTTAATTGACATCGGACATCCTGCGTAAGCCTTTTTTAACGTTTATCTTAAGTAAGGATTATGCAGAAAAATTAAATTAAGTTAAAGTAAGTTAAAGTAACACAAGAACAGATAAACATTATGTGATCAAATGGTTTCAATTATACAGATAAATTAAAAATTAAGTTAAGAAGATAACCAACTTTTATCTTTCTTAACTTATTTTAATTTCTTAACCTTAATATAAAATGAAATAAACGTTTCATTTTTATTTTTAAAACAATTAAACTCCCACACAATAACATCATAAAATAAGCTAACAGAAACTCGTCTTTTCCATGCATTATGAAAAAATATAACAAAATTATATATTTTTTATACAAATATTTGTTTAAGAAGTTAACGAATTACCGGACAGCTGCCAGAGAATGCACCGATGAAATAGAAATCACATAAACCCTATTAAAAGTGATTTGCTCTACGCATGCTTAATAATTATTTTATTATTTTTAAATTAATTTGTATGTTTTCACACAAATGTCTTGATTTATATTAACTTAATTTTTGTTAACTTAACTTATTTTTTTGCATAATCCTACCTTTATTCATTTAAAAAAAAACACGTTATCAAAAAATTCAAAATTAGTTAATGCTGTTTACGCCGGCCATAAACATACCTCTTATGTTAACATTGTTGCAACAAAATATACCTAAAATTAAAATTAATAAATGGAGTG
>JAHBCN010011219.1:0-29804 GCA_019359885.1 Listronotus oregonensis | reverse complement strand
TTTTTTAGGGGTCCGAAGACCGATCTATCCAGGGGTTGCAGTTTGTGCGAGCAGTGTGGAGGAAATGAAAGCAAAGTGATCCCATTTTCTTTACAAAAATCCAATGTATTAATGTGGATATGTGAGGAATGATTATCTAGCACTAGTAAGATTCTATGTGTTAGAGAAGCATTCGAAAATTTCTTAAAATGTTTGAGAAAAACTAAGAATGACGCATCTTGCATCCAGCTTGAAGGATTTGCAGTTCCTATTGATCCTACAGGCCCGTCTCTAACAAAATGATCGTGATAACGAACCCGAAGAAATATAAATAAAGGAGGGATGGTATTGCCCAAGGCATTTACTGCAAATGTAACTGTGACCAATGTGCCTCGTTCAGCTGAAGTAAGAGCTCCCACTTGCCGTATGCCACGTCTTGCTACTACTTTATCGGGTTTTTGGACGGTAGTGACGCCTGTTTCGTCAACATTGTATATATCCTGTGGCTCATAGGTATGTCTGTCCAAAACAATTTGCAAATTATCGTAAAAAGCTTCCACGTTTGTTTTATTAAAGCTCGTTGCTCTTGAAAGGTTAGTAGCTTGAGCTACACGAACAGATAGTGAAGGATTTCTATTCATGAATGAACGAAACCATTCCTCACCAGCCATCTTATTCTCAAGCCAAGTAGCAGGTCGCTTAAGATTATATTTATTTGTAAGTTCAAAAGCTAACTTCCTTACCTCTTTTGGAGACAGGCCAAAATATATTTCAGCACAACGTGTTATATATCTTGACAGCTGCTGTTCTTGCTCCCCAGAAAAACTTTATTATGAGCAACATACCCCATCCTGATGCTGTCTTTATTGTGTTCCGAGCCGGCTTTATCGCGTTTTCGAATGTATCGCAACAAAGACATGCGATTAACTTCATGCATTTCTGCAGCTTTTCGTAATGATGTTCCTCGTTTCACTTCTGTATAAGCTTCTTCATATTTTCCTATTTCACATTGACCTCTTTCCGTTTTTCTTATGCGTTTTCTTGGCATCCAAAAGCAGAAAAAAAAAAAAATTGTCACAACCGTACCCAAAGCACTCCTTCGCAAAAAAATTATTACTATGGCAATATAAAATAACGTATGTATAAAGTAAGCACTGCTATTTAACTACTAATGTTTAACTAATAACGCAAAAAATCATTCAATACTGTATCTGTACACATATAATAACTATCATTAAAAGAAATTGAATAAAAATACTTACTTTTGACCATTAAAAAGTAATGAGGGCCTCCGCTAACGTCAAAGTCGCTCGTTGGCTGACGTAATACTGTGAAACACATTCAGATCCGCATCGCGCTTCTTTCTCCCCTCACGCCTAACTGGTTTTTCTTATAGTTTCGCTAATATTGCGATTGTCACAACCGTACCCTGTCACAACCGTACCCAGTCTACCCTAAACTGCATTTTTCGGTATGTGTTGCATACATTCAGAAAGGGTAGGTTCTTTTTTATAGTATATTGAAAAATATTTATAAAAAGCCCTCTTTCCATGTTCTCTTCAGCTTTATAGGTGCCTCTTATGCAAGTTTATTAATTGCAAGGAACTGATCAACCTCTGGTTTAGATTTTATGTAATATCGATTTTTTTCAAGGATGTTTTTATTTATCATTGTGGAAACGGATGTATCTGTCGATTAGCGCTGAAGCTTCTTATGCCATATGCTCATGGAAATACATGTACGTCGGTGTTCCCGTGCTCAGGAAACCCATTTTTAGGATCCATTGCATTTTTCCAATTCTTGTACCCTGTGGATGTATAAGTTCTTTCCTTATTAGCATTTGGTTAAAATTGTCTACAAGCATAACAAAACGCAGCATCCAGTTTTGTGGAATATTTCAGTCACTTAAATTTTGTATTCCATTCTGCATGAAAACATCGATTATTTTTTTGTTTTGGAAAGTTTTTTAAAACTACTGATTAAATTGGTTCTCCAATAAATGGTAAATCGTCTGGTTTTTGACCTTTTGGTAAATTTTGTTTACTTCTTATTTTTCCACCTAAATTTGTTTTATTTTCATTTGCCTTCATTGGTTAATCGCGGTTTTTTCTCAAAAAACTTTCTTATATCCATTAGACGCTTTAAATATTAGCATCTGAAAATGGTTTTATAATAAGTAAAATAGTACCTATATTGTATACCGGGTGTTGCTCCGCCGAGCGAGACATAGGGAATCCCATGTAAATTTTGAAGTAGTCAAATATTGGCTCCCCTAATTATTTTAGAAAAAATGCTATTAGGATTTATTGAAGAGCACAATAAGTTCCACCCAAAATAAAATTTGAGCATTTTTCAACCAACCAGTAAAGAGTAAACTGTTTTAAAAACTTCTGCAATGTAGTATCTCATTATGCACCCTGTACTCTAGAAATCAATAATAAAAACACCATATGATTTATCATTGACAATTTAGATCATTAATTTAAATGTCATTGCCAAAACTGAACAATTTTATAGGGAATTTTAAAAAGAATCCTCGCTTTCATTTTAGTTTACAGCTAATTCCAAAACATCCACTCAAAAGTTACGAAGACAATAAAACAAATTTTTCTACATTTAGAAATCAATTTATGACAAAAAAATATCAGGATTTAATCAAATGCTAAAAATATTCCTCCATTAATTCCCAAGACAATAACCCAAACGATTATAAAACTCATTTCTTACGTTGGCTAGTTGGTACATCAAACGGAATTAGGGGCATTCCTTACCTGGTCTAAATTTTCATATTTTTTATTGGTATAAAGCTTAGTTTTTAAATTTTTCCCATAGAAAAAAATCGTTTGGCTGGCCCAAAGATATTGGGTGGTTCGGGCCTATGATGTCGTTAAAAATGGTTTTTTAAGTAGTTGCGCAAACTCTGGTTCTGTGTGCTGGGCAGCCATCCATTTGATACCAAATCTCTTGATTTTCACGGCAAGGTTTTCAAAAGCAGGCAAAATTTGTTCCTTTTAAAAGTTCCAAAAAAGTACTCCGCATTCAAATTTTGGTCAAGGAAAAATGGTTCCAAGGTTGGGGCCGAAAATTCCCGCCAAAACATTATTTTTTTGTGGATATTGTTTTTCCAACAAATGGGTTTTTTGGTTTTCTTACTCCAGTACCGGCAATTTTGAATGTTGGGTTCGTTGTTCAATGTAAAAGGCATTCGTCAGTAAAGCAAATATTTTGTTAAAAAACTCTGTCAGTGTTTGTCCTCTCCATCATCTCAAAGCAAAATTCCTGTCGTCGTATTTTGCTCCGTCTTTTAATTCTTGGTGTCTTTCGTACTTGTAAGGTGGATTTACATCTTTTTAAAATTCGAGATATTGGGGTGTGGTCTTGTCCAGAAAAGTCCCCCAGTTGTTTCGTGCTAATGTTTCCTTCGGCCTCCTCTACAAAAAGTATCACGTCTAAATCCCTCTCGTTTTGTACAATTTGTCTCTTTATTTTCACGTCGATTTTCTTCACATTTGCAAATTATTGATTACTGTGCCTGTAGTTTCAAATTTTTTTTTTTCGTCCTCTCCATTTTCGATTTACTTGGTATTGGCCTATTGGGAAAATAGGCTGCAAACATGTCCGCCACTCTTCGTAACTATTTCCCGATAAAACCAAAAATTTTTTTTGATTTTTAGGTTCATTATTTAAAAATGATGTGACATTGATCTGACAACTTGGGAGAAGAGGTTAAATAATTTTTCTGGTATTTTATTATAAACTTTAATAATCAGGCGCGTAAGAAAAAAAGAGATTCGTAACTTATTTTAGCATTTATCTCTTAGCTGGCGGACTGAAAAGAGCTGGAAAGAACACTGGGTACAACTTTTCGTGCTCTTTTTAAAAAAACCTAATAATATTTTCTTCTAAAATAATTAGGGGAGCCAATATTGGACCACTTCAAAATTTACATGGGATTCCCTTTCGTCCCGCTCGACGGAGCAACACTCAAGGAAGTTAAAGGTGTATGGAAGCCCAATGCTATGGCCCATTCGGGTCAAAAAATGTCCAGCCCAGTATGAAAATAACTGTCAGAGTTGGCCCCGCCGACTGCGCAATAACAAAATTCCACGAAATTTATTTAATGTGTTGCCTACTTACACACTGATAAATCAGTGTGAAGTTAGCCAACACATTATAATTTTATGAGAGCCGGAGTATCGTTTTTTGGATTGATCAAAACCTGATTTTAGTGATTGGTGATTAAATTGTGACTATAATTTTGGTTTATTGTTTGTTACTTATGATATCGTAACAAAATGACTAGAGGTTGTATGGTTTTGTCTTGAAATCCAAGGGTAACATACCCGTCTTTTTAACTTTTTGGTAAGTATTTTTTATCTTAAATTAGGTGCTTTTTTTTAAGACGTAACGTTAGGTAACCGAATAAATAATAATATATCAATTATGAATAATAGAAAATGAAAATTTCATAGGAAAATTTGCAGTGAGAAAAGTAAGGCAATCTTAACTATCTTTTAGATGATTTCCCAATGTTTGTGTATTTCTGTGGATTATTAAAAAGAAATAAGGTTTACATTTAGGTATTTTTATTTTGTTTAATAATTTAGTACACTTTTTTAAAGGATCAAAATTATTGATTACTGGGCAGACGAGGAAATTTAAATATATACAGGTCCCTCTAATTGAATGAAAGGAAGTACAACTTTTGGTACTTTTGGGGCGAAGATTACAAATCTGAAAAAAAAAATTCGGCAATTTTCGTTTTCGAGATATTCATCACCAAAATTGAAAATCAAACTAACCTTTTTACATATTCCTCCTTCTTTTTTCCACAAAATTTTGATTTTTAAACACACAATATTTCACAAACCCCTTTTTTTTTTAAAAACTTTTATTTTTTTAAGGAAAGTTCGCAATTTAATGGAAAAAAGATGTAAAATAAATAAAAATACAAGGTTTTAAAAGGTGTTTATAAAATATCGTGTGCCACTTTAGTGTAAAAATCAAGAATTGTGTACAAAAAAAAGGGGAGAATATAGTGAAACTAAGGTTAGTTTTATTTTCAACTTTGATAATGAAGATCTTGGAAACGAAACGTTGCCGAAAAGATATTTTTCAGTTTTGTAATCAGCGCCCCAAAAAACCCCTATATACCAAATTTGATCAAAATCGGAGAGGAGGCAACTTTCGAGACAATACCATTTGTTTAAAAATAAATTAGATTTTTGGTTTCTTAATCTTGCATTATCAACTTTTAAGCTCGACATACTATAAAACACATAATATTTAACGGATATTGTTACAATGGATACTCAGGTAGCAAAGGTTACTAAACATTTTTAACCACGTTATTCTGTCTCATAAATGTTTGTTATTAGTGAAAAGTATATGCCTAAAAAGCGTTATAAAAACTTTACTTTTAATTAAACCGAATCTTAATTAGATTAAACTAAATTTACACTATCTTCCCCTTTTTTTTATCACAAAATTGGTGTAAGTAATAATACTATCATACAATGTTTGAAATTTATTTTAAAAAATCGTGTTTTTATTTATTTACAAAGATTTTTGTTAAAAATACAAAACTTTCAAAAATATCGACCATTTAAATAGAAGGCAGTAAAGTGGCGCCACCTATTCTTTCCATATTATATCAGATGATATAAAATCTAATATTACACAATAATTTTAAATATTCTATGGTAGTATCCTTTAATAACCAACAATTTTGTGCAAAAAAAAAAAAAAAAAAACAGTGAATGTTGGAATTTGACATTTGATGATGTCAATTTTATAGATAGTAACAAAGAATTATGGAAATCCGGCCCTGACCTACTATTCATTGCGCAAATTCCGCGGGGCCAAACCCCCTATTCCCGCTGCCCTGCACGCCTGGACAATTTTGTTCTACAGTATTGGGCTTCCATACACCTTTAAACTTCCTTGGCAACACTCGGTATATCTAAATTCAACTGTTTTTGAAATATTATAGCATTTGAATATCGAAATTTTTCAACTTTAACATTTGATCGGATATAAATAAAAGAAAAGAGCTTGCGTATCCCTATCTTCTATTTGACTAATTATGAACAATTTGATTTTTAAAATCTCGTTTCACAGACAATTAAAAAAAATTATTTTTTTTTAATTAGACAGAAGACACCTTTATTAACTCTACATTTCAATGTTATTTAATTCTTAAGAAAAACCGTTTTACGGGAGTGAACTACCTTAAAATGGGCGGAATTAGTCATGGAGAAAGCAAACCCTTTCGAGCCTCACAAAACGTAAATGCAAATCAAACAGTGATTAACATCTCCGTAGGAAAGAAGCAAAAAGCGGAACAGGATGGAAGAGTGAAATAAAGCAGCAGTACCTTCGCGGTGCCGCTTAGTAATCCGAAAAAAATTGGGTCAATCATAAAATTCATAAATGTAAACAAGTATGCAACAATGGCGGAGCTACAGAATGTGTGAATTCGAAAACAATTGAATGATATAACTGAGCCGGTGGCCGACATAGTTTTTTCGCGGTTTTTATTTTTTTCGTTTTCCCAGCCGTATTATAATGTCAGTGGCGTAACTATAGGTCAACTTTGTTTACTATCGACACAAAATACACAAAAATCCGACCCTTAAAAACCTCCAAACAAAATTTGATGAGCGAGACCGGTCTTGGTCTTGCGGTCTTGGTCTTGGTCTTGCAGCAAGACCAAGACCGAGACCAAGACCAAGACCGGGGTATGCAAGACCAAGACCAAGACCAAGACCGAGGAGTGCAAGACTACGCAAGACCAAGACCGACCTGCAAGACTCTTGCACTTTTCCAATTTTTTTTTAATATTATAAAATTTAATTTTTATATTCCATATACAGTGGTATTTCATACAGACATGACAAAAAAAAGTTCAAGAACTGCTAAAAATGGCGATTATTTAATAAGTAACAAGTTTCTTTAATTAAATAATAATTAAATTGTTCACTTTTTTTATACAGTTTTCTAACAACGATAACTAGTAAATTCAATAACATGTTTCAAAATTAATAAGATTTTGACTCAATAGTCCGACAAAGCTCAATATTTTCGAAACCATTCACGACAGAGAAAAAATACGGTTATAGTTGGATTATTTTTAAAATGAAAATTAGGTGCCCTTTGAAAAGAAAAAGAAACATAAAAAGTAGCAAAAAGGTTTAATTTTTATTGTCGGTCGCTTTTGCTTTTATATGGTCTATTATCACAGTCACGTGTGGAAAGCGGCACATTATAAAAAGCAAAGGCAGCCGCAGTACAAACCAAATCTGTTTTGCTACTTTTTATGTTTTTTTCTCTTTTCAAAGGGCACCGAATTTTCATTTAAATGATGCAACTTACAAAAGTTAAAAGCTAAAAATTACTTTTATATTCTTAATGTTTTTTTAAATTAGCTATCTAGTGATTCACTACGGGCTGAATCAAAAATTTCCACAATACAGAAAAACATTATTCTTGTTTCACACTAAGAAGTGGCTTTTAAAACTAAGATATAAATGTAAAAGAGATGGATTGATAAAAAATATTATTTTTATGTCATATAGAAATATTTTTTATATAAATAAATTTTAAATATTAGTTTCGGCTTAGACGAAAAATAGTATTAAAAAAACCATCTACGTTAATATTGTTCCTATATGAGAGTTGAACAATTTACAGTATAATATACAGGGTGGTGATTTTTTAAATAAATTAATTGGAAAAAATTTTTGGTTTTAGGTTAAAAGCTAAAAATAAGAGATTTTTTTGGGGACAGTGGATTTTTCGAAAAAATTGAAATAGAAAATAGTTTCACATTTTACGCCTTTCTTCTATAATTTTTGTATGTTCAGTTTTTACCATCATGAACGGTTTCGGAAATATCGAGCTTTGTCACACTATTGAGCCACCTTGTCATGCAGAATGTTTATAAAGTATTTGTCAACTTTACGGAAAATGTTAACTTATTTAAAGATAAAAAGTTTATATGAACCAATTTTTTACATATTGAAATTATTTTCACGGAAATTTTACATCTTGATATTAAAAGTTTTTTTTTTGCTCACTCAGTACACAGATTTGTTTTTATTTTATATGGTTCTTTAAAGAAAATTTAAATAATTCTTTTCACTAAAATATTTCTATGTGCCACTAAATGTATAAAAGCAGGTTGTGTCTTAATTGAACTTAAAATAAAGCGCTATAAATAAATAAACCCCTATATTAAAATATGCTTTTTTAAACAAATAATTCAAATGTAGGGGTAGCTTAAAATGGGTATATTTTAATATTTTAATGCAAAAAATATAGTCGCCATTTTTATTTATTTTTAAGTATTAAGAAATATATTTTATTCAAGATTACTTACTTTAAATTATTACTACCAAAAAAAAAGCAAGACCAGCAAGACTCTTGGGAAAACCCAAAACCAAGACCAAGACCGGGTGGTGCAAGACCAAGACCAAGAACAAGACCTTCCTTTGGCTTTCAAGACCAAGACCAAGACCAGGCTTTAAAACCAAGACCAAGACCAAGACTAGCCTCTTGGTCTTGGTCTTGTTTTCCCATTAATAAAAAAATTTAACGGCCTAATCTTACGAAGTCGAAAAAGAAAAAAAACATGGAATTAGGTTAAAGGGGAATCTTTAAAATATATATATATATATATATATATATATATATATATATATATATATATATATATATATATATATATATATATATATATATATATATATATATATATATATATATATATATATATATATATATATATATATATATATATATATATATATATATATATATATATATACAGGGTGCCCGGAAAAAAAAATCCCCGACCACATATAATACCAAAATAATGCGATTTTGTTTTATTTTAAAATTTTTAAAAAGGGTTTTTTGAAACGAGAAATTGAAATCCGTTTACGGATTCGCTATACCTTGCAGAGAGCGCCACCTCCAGTATATTGCATGTGTTAAAAATACCTTAAATAATATCGGCGAGCTTAGAAAGGCTAGGAAGGGGTTATAGATATTGTTTCGAAAATAACGGAGGTCATATAGAACATTTAAATTATTAGTAATATTATAATTTTTTGTTATAAGTTTTCTTATTACCACCATATTTTACCTCGTATTGTATTTAATTCTTTTCCATTTATTGTAATTTTGTTGTTTGGTTTAAAAATAGATATATTTTATCATATAATGTAATTTGAAGACGTTCTTTTGATAAAAACCTTATTATAAAACTACTCCAAAAAGTAATAAACGTATTTTTAAAATTCCTGACTTTGACAAATAAGCACCTGTGACCTGTGGTAGCCAGGTTTTTTCAAGTTAAACTATCCTTATAGTGTCATGCAGTTTTTAGACAATTGCAGCAGAACTGCAGGAAATAAACCCAGAAACCCGTATATCTTTATCTATTGTTATAAAAATATCCGGGGTATTCCATTTAAAAAATACGTCACTCGTGCTGTAACCCTTTTGTTTTTGTTTCAAATGTTTTTCTGATTAGATTATTGGTTTCTACGGAAAAAAAAAACACGAAATGGCTATATTTGTTTTTTTAAAAAGTACAGGGAAGTTAAAAAATAAAGCCCTGTTTACTTTAAAATGAATAACCCTGTACAATTCAAGAACTTTTCGAGCCACCTTGTATATTTAATTTCCAAAGATTCCCATATCGTTTTTAATTCATTCGCTTCCTTCCAAATCAATCAGACTCCTTAATGTCTCTGTTTTTAATGTCGCTTCCTGAAGCAATCCCATAAACAGCTGAAATATTCATATGCCCCCCAGCCCTCGGATAATGGCCCATAATTTAAATGCAAACAAGGCCTACCTGATGGGCCAGCCGACACCTGATCCTCGAAAGCGGTAGCACGTCTAGTAGCCCGTGATAAAGCCCGAAACAAAAGAAATCCGATACGATTATCGGAGACGCGAGCCAAACTGGTGTTTGGGCAACTTTTGTTGCTTTTATGGGACTGGCTTTAGTCTCTTTAAATGTTTACATAATTCGAACATAAAAAAAAAGTATTATCTGTCTATGGAGGGTAGTTACTTGCCATATGCACATACTGATGCAATATTCCAAGATCCCACCAGGCGAATTTTGTAAATCAATAGAGATAGAAATAGACAAAGAAATAAGTTAGAAAACTCGCGTCTAGAGATACCCCGGATATTTTGGCTCACGAGCTTCTTGACAGTGTTGACCCATGAAACATGCTTTATTATACAGAGACTCGGCTAAAAAATTACATTTTAATGCAATAACTTTTTTTTAATATCCCCCCTTTTTATGTCTAAAAAAAAATTGGGGAATATAAAAAACCGCTATGCTAACCAGAACTAAACCCTGACCGACTAGAACTTAGGGCTTTAAAATTTTTCTAAACTATTTTACATAGAATTAACAAAATTTTAACGACGTATTAGATAAAACCCGGGATTATATATATATATATATATATATATATATATATATATATATATATATATATATATATATATATATATATATATATATATAAAAAAGAGGAAGGAGATCGTGACTGACTAGTTAAAGACAAAAATCTGAAACCAGAGTAGTGGAAATCCCAGTCAGAAAAAAAGGGCCACTTTAAGTAATTAACTCTTTATTGAAAAAGTCGAGTTTGGGGGAAAAAAATTTTTCCCATCATCAGGATAATCTAAAAAAAAAAAGAAAATGATTCTTGTTAGTGAAACCAACAAAAATAATTCTCTCTTTTACAAAGTTCTTACCATATGTGAGTTGAAAACATGAAACAGGTTTAATAGCAATAAAAAAACAAAACTTCATTCACACTGACAAACTACATTTTTTTTCTTAGTTTTAAGCACGTGGATCTTGCCACCTTTTTACTAACAAGATTTTTGGGGGAAATTGAAAGAAATATAACAAAAAGCAAAAGAATTTATAGTTAAAAAACTTAAAAAAAAAGTATGGTTTTAAATGAGCGCTGTCAGTTGAACAAGAAAAAAAAATTTGATATAATGATTTTAAAAAACTTTGGATTTTCCTTTTTTAAATTTTTTGGGGGCCCCCAAGGAAAAACCATACCAGAACTGACAGGCCATCTGTCTTGGTGCCTAGGTAATTATTTATACACTCTTGACAATTAAAGTTTGCGATGCATTATTGTATTTTAAAAAAAAAAATTCCTTTTAAAAAAAGGTTTAAAATTAATAGATTGTAATATTTTATGTACCAAAAAATGAAAAAGTTCAGATGCTTATTATTGAATTTAACGAAAAATTGTTGGGGGTTTTTTGGCCCGAGAAATATAATTATAAATGGAGCTAAGATTTTGGATATCACTCCTTTTATTCATAGATTTTGGTTGTAAGTAAATTTTTTACCATTTCTAGGAAAGTTCTTTTGTACCAATTATCAGCTCTATCAAAAAAATTATTGCATTCTGCCAGTCCATAGCGTGTCCAGCAGTGTTTACATGTTGAGAGAGTGCACAAAAGAACACCTCTTCGGGCCCCCCCTTTTTTAAAATTGAGAAGTGATACGACCAATTAAAATTTCAAATTTTTCCTATGTAGATTAGATCACATTCACGGCATGGAATTTGATACACTACTTTTGTAAGATTCTTTGTTATCTTTGGGTTTTAGTTTTAGTAAAAAAAAATGGAACCAGTTTTGAGGCTTTTTTTTTTTTTTGCTATTTTAATGTAATTTTTTTTAAAAAGGGTTTTATTTTTTTAAAATTTAAATCCTCTATATATGGAATAGAAAAAAAAAGAGGCATTCCTGGTTCTTAAAAAAATTACCATAAAAAAATTTTGGGGTTTGATCTCTTCTTGCGTATGCAAAGAAAGTGGTTGACTTGATCTTATGGGTAAATTTTCTGGCAATTTGTATTGTGTGTATATAAGAATTTATTTTAATATGTTTTGGGTGGGGAAATTTTTTGCGAGAATTTTTTCCAATTGTTTGATCCCAAAAATAAGATTGATCTTCATGTTTTTTGGATGATAAGAATGGGCTTATGAACCTGTTAGAATAGTAAGGTTTTCTATAAGTTTTTTTTAAAGTGCCTTGTGGGGGGCTCAACAAACATATCTAAAAAAGGGAGGCTGTTGTTAACCTCGTGCTCCCCAAAAAACCCAAAACCACAAAAAAAATATAGGTACCCAATGGTACCCCCATTTTTGTGCCAAAAACCCAAAATTTACTGTGGGCACGAGGTTCAACGGGCCCCCTTTTTTTGGAAAAAACTTTTGGGTTTCCCACGCACTTTTTTTAAAAAACAAAATAGAAAATTTTTTATTTTAAAAGTTTTTAAAACCGTTTTTTGTCCCCTTTACAATTTTTTAGGGGAAAAAGGCGTTTCCCTTGGAAAATTTTTCCCCCAAAGAGAAAACCCAAAACCCCCCCAAAAAATTCCAAATTCCAGGGGAAAATTAATAAAAACCCAAACAAATTTCCGGAAATTTTCCCCCCAAAAAAAATCAACCCCAAAAATTCTTTTCCCCTGGTGAAAATTTTTTTTATTACAAAAAATATTTTAACCGTATAACTATGAATGTACAGATTGTGTGTTGTTGTCTTTTTTTAATAGTTTTTTAAAATGTTTGACATGTAAATTTTTTTAAATTTTTTTGTAAAATATTGCTTTTATTTTTTAAAAAAATTATCCTCCTATGGACATTAAAAAGGAAACAAGCCGCAACGTTTGTGAATAAATTAAAAAAAGGAAAAAGAAAACCCCTTTTTTTTTTGTAATTAAAAAAAAAGAACCACTAAGCCCAAGAAAATATTAAAGTTTTTTATATATATATATATATATATATATATATATATATATATATATATATATATATATATATATATATATATATATATATTTTTTATATATATATATATATATATATATATATATATATATATATATATATATATATATATATATTATATACACTTAAAAAAAAAAAAATAACTTCTACCATATCAAAAATTAAAGACCTTGGGGGCAAAAACCCGGCCAGTCTTAAAAAAAAAAAAATTTTTGGAAATCGAAAAACATATCTGGATATAACTAGTTTTTGTCCCAGAAGGTATGGTCAGCTAAGTCCTTCGAGCATTTTAAACCAATAATATACGTCGGACTTGTCTGATTTTTGCACCAATTGATTAGGGATGCTTTGAATTAAAAACCCAGCGAAAAAACCCAATTTTGACGAGAAGTTCTAGTCGATCATGGTTAGTTCTGGTTAGCAAAGCGGCTTTTATTTCCCCCCCAAATTTTATTTCAAACGTTTTTAAAAGCGGGGACATATTAGAAAAGACCCCAAATTATTACTTTACACATTAAAATTAAATTTTTTAGGTTATAACAACATCGTTAGATTATTAGACATGCGTCAACACTGTCAAGAAGCTCATGAGCCAAAATATCCGGGATATCTCTAGACGCGAGTAGTTAGAAGGATTCTTTCTTTCTATCACTAATTGGTACTCTATTATATCATTCTCTCTAAGTGGCTCGTTGAATTTCGGTAACGGAAATATAGTATATTAATCAACATGAAAACATATGCTGCTTTGTGGAAAAATGCACAATTTATGGAAAGATTTACCGACAGTTTTTTTTATTATCAAAACTTTGAAGCCTTGCTCTTTTTTAACGTTTTAACTTCTTGTTTATCTTGATAGCTTTTTTTTTGAAGAAAATATTATGATTTACACTAAGACATGTTTACACTTTACGGCCGAGTGATGATAGCGTTGTTAAATTACTTAGCAGTTTAGAATGTTTAACAAAACGTCATTGCCAGTGTTATTCAATGATTTTAGTAGGCAACCTGTCAAAACCTGACATTTTGTTAAACATTTTAAACCGTTGTTAACCTTTAAAATTTTTCTAAGTTAACAAGGGGTTTGAATTTTTAAAAAATGTCAGATTTTGAAAGGTTGCCTACTAAAATTTTTTTAATAACCGAAAGACGTTTTTTAAACACCCAAACTGCTGTTAACTTTTAACAATTCTAAGTCCATTCAAATTTAACAACCCATCACTTGGCCTTTAAATCTTTTGTAAAAAAAGAGGGATGCGATTTTTTTTTGGGTAATGTGGATATAGGGTTCAAATAGTTTTTGGAATTTTTTTAAAAAATGTAGAATTTGGGAGGAAAATATACGGGGAAATTTTTAAAATACTTTTTTTAAAAAAAACCAAAAAGGGTTCAGATTTTTTCCCCAAATAGAAACTTGGTTGAAAAATCCTAAAATATTTTAAAGTAATGTAAGGAAATTTTGAAGAAAGATAAAAACGCAAAAAATTTAAAATACTTTATTTTAAAGTGGAAAGATCAAATATATTTAAAAATATGTACACAAATGTTCAATTAAAATACATTTACAACACTGATGAGATTTAAGATAAGATTTTTTTGTTTCCCGAAAGTTGGGCTCTTCTACAAAATGCATAAAAATTGAGTCCATTTTATAATATTCAAACCACAGACCACAAATACCAAACTTTAATAATTTAATTTATTTATTTAAAAATAAACTTAACAACACTCTGACTTAAAAAATAAACATATAAGTAAACAAAGATTTGCAGGTTAGGATCACAGAGCAATGACAGAAATAAACTTATGTACATTTTTATGGGATAGAAAAGGCCCCAACTGCAAAAAGGGGCCCGGCTGATCTTTCTATTTCTGTGCTCCGAACTAGCCATTTAAAAATTCCATTAAAGCCGAGAAAAGTTATGGAATCGGGTTTAAAGAGATTTTCTATTATAGACAGGAAATTTTTTTTCTATGATATAACAGAATTCGCCTGCAGGTTGCAGACAAATACATTATAAGGAGGGGGGAATATTACATATGTACATTAATGTGTAGCAGCAATATCTGTTAATTTTAATATAATACTTGGTTACCTATGCTTGAGTCGCATTCTGTGTGGATGACTCTTCATTCTCAACTCCTGTATCCATATCAAATAAAAAGGGACAATTTTCCCGGCAGACTATCCCGCTCGAGTCATCTTCTGTCGTTGGTTATTAAGAAAACTCACAAAACCCTTTTTTTGGGAAAGTTGTATGCAGGGAAGCGGGTTTTCAAGAAATGGAATTTTCAATTACCATAATACACATCACGGTCTGATGAAAATTTCTTGTTGTAAAGTGATCCAAATTCGATTCTCAGTTAACGTTTGGGCGGAAATTTTTGGCGATAGACTTATTGGACCATTTTTCTCCCCCCGGGGGGTTAATTTTACCCTTTCAAAAGTCACTTATTTCTTATACTAATAAACGTTTTAGGCTAAATGGTCAAAGTTACCTTTTAATTTTTTAATACAGATCTACCAGACTTTTGGGGGAATTCCCTGCACAGAGGGGGATCATGTATTTTATCATGATTTGCACCACTCATTTTTTCCCTAGCGGTGGGAATCATTTGAACCAAGTTTTTGAGAGGCGTTGGATAGGACGTGGTGGTCCACAAGCTTGGCCGCGATCACCAGATCTTAATCCATAGTTTTATTTCTGGGGCCACTTGAAAATCTGGTTTACTCGGCCCCGATTAATACTGAAGGCAACTAGGGAAACCCATTATTGACTTTTCAAAAAAAATTCGTACAACACCTGGGATTTTCCCCGGGGTACGCAGATCGTGGAAAGAAGAGCAGATGTCTGCATTGAAATGAAGGGTGGTCACTTTGAACATTTACTATGAATTAATTAAGGTATGCATTATTTTAATAAGGAATTTTGTTATTCAGTTTATTTCGTTTTTTAAAGCAATAAGATTTTTTAAAAATAATAAAATTTTTAATTTTTTCAATTAATTATTTGGTTACTTTTAAACCCCATAACATTCATAAGTTTATGTTGTTAAACCCCGTTGGGGCAACCCATCAGAGCAAATTTTTTGCCTTCAATTTTCGAAAACCATCCTCGGGCGTTCAACAAATCCTTTTGATAGGAAAAAGTTTTCCGAAAAAACCCCCTTTACCTTGCAAAAACTACCCTTTCCGTTTTTCCCCAAATAATTTTTCAGTATCACCATTTGATTTAAGTCAAAATTTATGGCAGAGGTTTTTTTTCGAAATCTTATCTCTTTTTTAAGCCTATAATTTCAAAAAACCTTTTTTAAATTCCCCTTTCAGTCCCCTAACCCCTTAATATGCTTTTTCCCCCCTATACTTATAGGAACTTTTTTTACTATTTTTGGATACTTCACCCCCAAATTTTTTTTTAACCATTTCAATGACAGCCTGTATGTGCAAGAAATTTAATCCTTTTAATATATTTTTGTTGTAAAAAATGTAGGTACAGTTTTACAACCGCAAAAGATTTCACCAGCCTACTGCTTAAATGGAAAAACGGTATAGTGAAAAATGGACTCAAACATATTAGCGGACTACATCAGTTGGACCCTCAAACGTGAATCTGATCTGTGTGAGTATGAGCAAAAAAGGGCAAAAAACTAGTTTATTTATAACCGTATATAGCATACCCATACCTTTTAAAATCTTAAAAGTGTAACATTTCTGTACTTTTATATTTTATCGGAATGGAAATGCATTTGCCTGCCTAGGCAGAAAATGCAATTACGTCCCATTTCCCTGCTCTTTTTTTTATTTCAAAAGTTTATACTTTAAATACTCGTACTGATCTTACACATCATAATAAAATCACCAGTAGTTTTCAAAGCTTGTATTTATGTTTTATGTCATGTATTACATGGACCTAATAAAATCTACAAGAAATTACCTTACAATTATTCTCATAAATTGTTAAATTAAGAATAAATGCAGCTATTTTCTGGGAAATTTTTTTAAAATGAATGATAGCAAATTAATAAATGTGTAATTTTCCAAGTCGCCATTGAACAAAATAAATAACCTCTCATTTTTTATATTTTTTCACATAGTAAGGTTTTGAAAAATAGCAACTTAATCTGGATGGCTCACAATAAACAAATCTACTTGTGTATGTTTTTGTATGAGACATTTCTTTGGCAATCTTTTTTCCAAAAAAGTTGACGTGGTCCATTTTCATTTTCACTCAACTTATCGCTCCAACATACCTACATGCTTCCGACAGACCAATGATCAGCGTTACCGAAAACAAAATAAAAATAAAATAGGTAACGTATCTATAGCAAACAGAAAATCATTATGATGATTATTTTGATAATACATATCTCCTTTAAGTATATTTTTGAAGACCTACCTTAATGCTAATAAAATCTTCTGTTGCCTTTGTCAGGAATTTGTTAATGTTTTTTTTTAAAAAAACGTTTGTCTTCTTCGGAGAAGGACTAGATTTTGCCAGTTTAAAAAATATTGGATTGAGGTGTCTGTTTCTTTGTAATAGTTCATTTTTAACATTTTTTTTTTTTTTACTATCAGTAAAACAAAAAAAATGTGTTCTTACTTTAAAAGAACTATACGTTTCGCATACTTGAAGATATCAACCTTTTATTTTAATCTAATATTGGTTTCAACATACTGTAGGTCGCCAAGGAAGTTTAAAGGTGTATGGAAGCCCAATACTGTAGAACAAAATTGCCCAGTCGTGCAGGGCAGCGGGAATAGGGGGGTTGGCAATGCGGAGTTTGCGCAATGAGTAGTGGGTCAGGGCCAGACTTCCATAATTCTTTGTTACTATCTATAAAGTTAACATCACCATAATAGGTCAAATTTAAACATTCACTGTTTTTTTTTGCACAAAATTGTTGGTTATTCAACGATATCACTGTAGAATATTTAAAATTTTGTGTAATATTGGATTTTATATCATCTGATATAATATGGAAAGAATACTTTACAGCCCTCATTTAAATGGTTGATATTTTCGGGAGTTTTGTATTTTTACCAAAATCTTTGTAAATAAATAAAACACGATTTTTAAAATAAATTTTAAACTAAATTGTTAAATGAAATAAAAGTACCTAAATTAAACCTTATTTCTTTTTATAATCCAGAAACACACAAACATTGTGGTAATCATCTAAAAGATAGTTAAAATTGCCTTACTTTCCACTGCTATTTCCTATGAATATTTTATTTTCTATTATTCATAATTGATATAGGGATTACTATTTATTCGGTTACCTAACGTTCGTCTCATAAGAAACACCTAATTTAAATATAAGAAATACTTACCTAAAGTAAAAATACCGGGTATGTTACCCTTCGATTTGCAAGACAAAACCATACAACCTCCAGTCATTTTGTTACGATATTAAGTAACAAACAATAAACACAAAATTATAGTCACAATTAAATAAACACTAATCACTAAAATAAACATGTTTTTATCAATCCAAAAAACTCCTGCAACCACAAAATATAATCACACAAGGCAAAACAACCGAAACTAATACGGCCAAAGGGCCAAACCACAACGAAAACGGCGATTGATGAGACGACGACGCCAACGGTTGGTGGATGGTACAGCGCGGATATCATACGCGCCGCGTGCCCGATTATTAAAAAAGGTATTCCGGGTCTCATAAAGTATAATTTTTGCCTAACTGCACATTGATTTATCAGTGTAAGTGGGCAACACATTAAATTATTTCATGGAATTTTGTTATTGCGCAGAATCGGCAAGGCCAAGTCTGACAGTTATTTTTATACTGGGCTGGACATTTTTTGATCGAATGGGCCATAGCATTGGGCTTCCATACACGTTTAAAACTTCCTTGTAGGTCGCCCATAAAGTCAAACACTTCTTTTTCTTGGATAATTTGCCAAAATAAGCCAACAAAACGGTCTTCGAGGCAGTATTTTTTGATCTTTTCTGGCTACACCATGCTTTGAATATTTAAAAAGCCTTTTCGTATCGCAGTTTGCTTTTTATTAGCAGGAAACTCTATCCAATTCTTTTTGCCGCTTCTTTTAATTCGGGTTGGGTACAATCCATCGCTTCATCTCTACTTTCCGAAATCATTTCTTTTTTAGAGAAATCCGTTATTTTTGCAAAATATATCGAGCAACAACTACGTCGTTAAGGCGTTGTTGATTTTGCCTATTCATCCTTTTTTTTGGCCTTTGAAACCGTCAAAACCGATGACACTGAGAAAGAAAAAAGTGAAAGCTAATTTTTTTCTAAGACCAATTTTTAAACTATCAAATTTCTTTAACAAAACATGTAGTTTTTTTTTGAAAATTATATGGATCTCTTACAATTTGTGTTTCTCATATTTTATGTTCTTCTTTACTTCTGTGAAAACTTATGGGTGATAGGTATAAAGCGAGTTCATCTTCAGCTTATTAGAGTACTTATGTAAAAAATCCCCCCCCCAAAAAAAAGGAATAAAAAATATATATAAAATGGTCTAATAACCTATTATACTATTAAAAAATACACCTAAGATCTCCATTAAACCTTTTACTCAACCTTTGACCATAAAATTTTTAAATTACCAAACCATTGTCTTATTTCCTGCAGTGTCCACTCCGAAACGAAGTTGACTAAGTAATGCCGATAAATAAGCTTGTCCCCAGCACAAAAAAAAATCGCGGTTTTATTCCTTTAGTGGCGGTACTCGACTTGCGCGCGCCTAACCGCAGGTAGCCTCAGGTAAATCGAGGTGGTACCAAGCCAAACCGCGATAGTAGTACCTAGCACGTCGGAAAGCTCGTACGTGCAGTTTTTTGTTTCGATTTTTTTCGTTTGCGTCCGTAGAAGCACGGGTACTGCCAGTTTCCGTCGGGTACTAAATCGTATGTTTTTAATTAAACCGATTTGCTGTTTTCCGGCTTGGAACAGATTTTAAAATAGTGCTTGTTACGTGACAGTGTTTGTTATCAGATTTTTAAATAGCTAAACAAAATTTACTTGTTTATGCTAAAGATTTAAAGGACTCTGTAAAAATCTTCGATTTTTGGACATTTGTAGAAAATCTTGAATTACAGAAACAAAACTTGTATCGGTTGAGTGCAAATTTAAAGAATTATTAACATTTTTGGATATTTATAAGGAATACTGGACTTTTAACAATTGTATTTCTTTAAAATATGTTGCAGAAAAACTGTCATTGACAATATTTTGAGAGTGTAGCAAAACGCAGTGCAAAGAGTACGTCGGCGTTGAACTTCTGTGATTATTAGAGTTGTTTTGGGTGATGTGCTTATAGACTTTGGGACTGATTTGTGGAATTTTAAAGACAAATGATGGCTTCAGATGAAGATTGTAATAATTATGCGAACTATCAGTAAGTGTCATGATAAAGAATTGTTTTAAAATTTTTACCGCAAATTGGTGTTGTTAAACCATAGGTCATAATTTCGATCCTGAGTTGTATATATAAATTTGGTTCCTTGTCTACAGGAAATATTAACATTTTTATTGTCATTTAAATTAAATGTATTTTGTACACTCTCATTTAGTACACCTCAAAAATTTCTCCCATATATTCTTATTTTGTACACAAAATTATTTATTCAGTTTTCGACATCTCGTTTTGTACACCAAAAACTGTTCTACCTAGGTTCCTGTCTCTGATGGTTTATAAAATATGGTAAAATAAGGTAAAACTAGTTTTATAACTAAATATCAAAATATTTATTGCTCACATAAATAAGATGATAAAAATAAAATATTTATTTGCATAATATTAAATTAAAATAAAATAATAAAATAGTTTAAAAAAAAATTCTTTTTTTTTTTTAAAACTTTGGGAAAAAATTCCCACATTTTAAAGAAAGAATCGTATTTCTTAAAAAAAATCAAAACAATTTAAATTTAAAAAAAAAAAAAAAAAAAAATAGAAACCCCAAAAGTTTAAAAAAATTTAAAAACAAGTTTTAATATTCGAAAAAAAAATTTAACTCCATTTTAGTATTTTCCGCAAAAAAATTGGGAAAAAACCATTTAATAAAAACCAACCAACCGCTTTTTTTAATTTGCTAAAATTTTAACCTGAATTTTAAAAAATTTTATTAATTTTTGAGGAAGTTTTATTTTTGGGCGTAAAATTTGGTTAGAAACAAAACATAAAAGATTTAAAAAATTATTTAAAACAGTTTTCAGGGAAATTTCTAAAATTGGAAAAAGAAAACCTGATTTGATTCAAATTTTCCCCGGTTTTTAAGGAACTTTTTAGTACATGTCATAAAAAAAGACAAAAAATTGCCAAAAATTTTTATTTATTTCAATTTTTAAAAAATTATTAAAAATTTTTTTGTTAGGGGAAAAAGGGGTTTAAACACGGGGGGGCTGTATTTTTTCGAAAAGGTTTGGAAAAAAAATATTTTTTTACTTAAAAAATATAGGGAAAAAAAATTCTAGGGACCTTTTTCCCCCATATTATCCTAAATTTGTTGAACAATTTATACCTTAAAAATCTTTTTTTTGGGTTTTCCACCGAACCAAAAAACCCGTTTTCGAAATTTTCCCTAAACATATTTCAGCAACAAAGGCTTGTTGCATTCTTGCTTGGGGTCAGCTCCAAAAATTAAATGAAGCCTAAAAGTCCCAAAACTGAAAAAACCCTCAGTTTTAGTGGCGAAAGGCTTCGATTTTTTGGGGAAAAAAGAAGACCACTAACCCGCTAAAAAGGCCCCTTAAGTCCAAAAATGATTTTTCCCCGTTCTACCAAAAAATTTAATTGGAATTTTATTTCAAAAAAAAACCCAAAAAAAACAAAAAAATTTAATTTTTTGCAACACCAATGCCCGGGTTTTTTTTAATATTCTAAAAAAATCAGAATCCCCCAAATTCATTTGCAAGGATAGGTAGGGGTTTTTCCCCATTCCGATGAACTTTGAATGTTTAAAAAAATGTAAAATTTTTGCCCAAGTAATGTAACAATTCGTCCGCCCGTATCTTATAAGTGAATCCATGAAGATAGCGAATTCAGGGATAGGGGCAGCTAAAAAGGGGGGACTTTTGGATCCGTTATCTCGAAAACTATCGATTTTCCAAAAAAAAATTATAGGGACCATTTTTGTAGACTACAAGACAATTTTTATTTTTTGTCAAAACAAAAATTCTCCAATTTGCATATTTTGGCAGATATTAGCGGGAAACCCATTTTTGGGGCCTTGATAGGCCATTTTCAGCTCCTTTCCACTTGTTAATGTTGATAAACTTTTTCTCGTTCGAAAGCATCCGCGAAGACCTAAGAATTGCACCACAAGGGAAAACTATACAGATTTATTAACAGCTTTATCCCTTCATTTACTGGACTACTATACGTGTCATAAAGAGAGTAGACTACAGGGCTAATTGCAGGCCACGTTTATAGAATTAAATGTACTAACTTTCCCTTGCTTATACATTTACTATAGTTTACAAAAAGTAAAAATCAAACAAATAAAAATTTTTAAAAAAGGGTTTTTTAAAAAAATAAAAAAATTTGGACAAATATCCTACTGGTCTTTTAATTTTTTGTCATATTCTGTAACTCGGCTATAAACAAATATTTACTTTCAAAATGTTACTATTCGCTAGAGCAATATTACAAAAACAATTTTGGTGACATGATTGCCTAATGAATTAGTTATGTTTCCATGTATATGTATAACATCTTTCTGGTTTTGACTGCTGCTTTAAAATTGTAAATTTAAATAAAAATAATACACATAATGAAAGCATAATTATTTAAATTGTAATTTTTAATATTTACTATGTATTGTTAAATAATTTTTTTCAAAATTGTACTCCACCCTTTGGACATGTGTAAGTCTGATTGGGTGTTTAAAATTAATAAACTCTTTGTCTTTTTTGTCTTGATTAAAGCATTTTTTAAAATATTTTTCAAAAAAGAGTTCGGAAATTTTTTGAAAGACGCTGACTTGACGTGATGATTCCGAAGTATTTATAGTAGGCAATGTGGTATTAGGTTTTCTGGTATATTATCTGTAATTTTTGCGGAAATGGTGTGCGTAAAGCGGTTATTTTTTATATCAGAGTTTTCAAAATTATTAGAATTATTTTCGTAATCACAACATTTTAGATTTACGGTAAACATTGCAGCTAACAAATTAGGACATTCGACAAAGTTAGATGTTCTTAAAGTATGCCTAGCAATTAATAGCTACCTTGTATATGGCAATTTAAATATCTTATGGTATATTAAGATAATATTTTTTTTAAATAAAATTAATAGGTATTTAAGGTAAATCTTTTTTGATATAGTTTGACAAATAGGTTTAGCTATTTTAATACACCTTAAGTAAATAAAAAACGTATTACAGATAGATGGATTATTTCGAAAGTTATTGTCATTTTTATTTTGAAAATAATAAAAATATATAGTATTGACATTTAAAAAAATGCAGAAAAATTGACTCAGAACAATTCGTAATGTCGGTGCAGCGCAAAAGCGTAATTTAGGTAATTTTAATACTCGCAGATACCCATTCGCCAAATGTGTTTTAGAATTTATTTTAATTTTCATTTAGCAATTCATATTCTTTTCACATTATCTATGATTTTCAGTAAACAGATAATTATTTATAAGTCTATGTCTTTATTAGAACTAACATAAAACTGGAGAATAAATAATTTTCTGTTTCAATAATTAAACTAAGTTACCCCTTTCCATTTTTCTTTGCAGTTGTCCATTATAATCTTTTTTTCTTATTACTGGACTTTTTTCCATAAATATAGAACTAAGAACCAACCAACTTTTGCAATACTGAAGAGTAAAAACTTTCTTTTATATACGTACATCTGATATAATTTAAATAGCACAAAATGTTTTTTTTCCAATTTTACCAGGTTATGTTATGCTTATCCATTGACAAGCTGTTCACAATATTAGCTTTTAATCTAACTGAAAAAAAAAGGAAATGTTTTTATCGTCTGTAGAACGAGATATTTACTATCAAATTAAGCATTATTAACATTGTCGATATCTGTCGTGTATGAAAGCAATGCATTTATTTCGAAATATCTCGAAAACGGTTCTTACGATATTTTTTTAAAACCAATGCAATATAAATCGAAGTAATAGAAAAGTAAAAAAGAACCCTATTTTTTACCGTTTTGAAGAATATTTATTTTTAAAACTTTACTAGGTCTCCTTGTTATAAATTTTTTTTTTTTTTATGTATATGTAATATTATGTAATATTTTCCAGCCTTGAGAACTTTTGGTAAAGCGTATTCGATCTTATTCGGCACAGCGCTAAATTTGTGATCTATTTAAAGTGGAAAAAATATTATGATCCGTATTGGTACTAGTCCCGACCGTCAATTTTTGTTAGAAAGAGGTGGGCGAGTACGATGCGGATGACATGAAAGAGACGAAGATAAAAGATGTTCATCCCAATCTCGGTTTGATTTGTGGACGAGCCAGGTTTTTTTTTACTATAAGGTACTAATTTTGTCTATGACTGTCGCGAGTAAACTACCTTAACTTTATTAAAAATATCAAAAACAAATTAATGAACTATTGAAAAAAAATTATAAAAATCTTTATTAATTCTGGAAATAATAGAGTTTTTTATTAGAAACCAATTACAGTAGAGCCCCGATTATCCGTGCGCGATTTATAAGGGCTGCGGATTATCCGTGCATGTCCATTATTGAAAAATTTCCCCTATCAAAAAGAACTTAGGATGATCTTGTTGGATGAAGTTTTGGAAATCCGTTCATGATCAAAGATACCATTTTTACAGTGGCAAATGCTTGGAAAGGAGTAAAAGAAATTACTTTTAAATGAGCTTTTTACAAAATAATGACGCTAGAGAAAGATGAAAGCATCATTGAATTTGATGATGAAGAAACGATCAGATTTGAACTAACTGCATTAGTTTGCAATGCAATTATTTTGAGCAACGAGAATCTTCGGAAGCATTGCCACCTATAATATATATCCGCCTTATGTAAATGCAAGTTAAGATATTTTATTTTTCCTATTAAGTATGCATAAAAGTTTACTTCTGTAGAAGTCTGTTTTTATTCTGTTTTGTATCTTTTTATGCAATTTAAAAGTTAGTTTGAACTTATTATATTTTTTTCTATTATCTTTCTGGTGTGTACATAAATATGTATATAATATGTAAGAAATAAATGTTTGGATTATCCGTGCTTTCAATTATCCGTGCATTGTCCGGTTCCGTGGAGCTCGGATAATTGGGGTTCTACTGTATTTTTTCTGAAATAAAAATGGCAAATTTCTGTATGCGCAGTACCTGGTACACCCAGGAAGGTTAGGCAATCAGTCGATTACTTATCATCTTACTTATCGAAGCAATATGAAACATGTGTCATGTGCTCTTGGACTATTGGTTTTTTTTAGCAGACGCATAAACGTTAAGTTAAAAAAAAATATTTTTACTAAATATATCTCTGTTTATTAAAAAAAAAACATTTTACTCAAGGACATTTAGTCCATTTCAGAAAAATATTAATTAACCATGAAGCATTAAATCATAAATTCCAGCAGGTTCGAGAAAATGTTATTATTCGAAACTGGCACAAAAGTGCGATAAAATAGTTAAGAAACATTCGTCAAATGCGCACTTGAAGTTTTGAAATTCTTCCACTCGATGATTAGAGTGCACATGGCAGACGACGATAGCATTATCAGGTATCAAAAACATAGCGAGTGATAGTCCACGGTTAATTGGTTCAATCAAGCATTTTAAAATGTCTGTGAAATAATTAAAAGGAATATTTTTTTAATTACCATAATTTATTTTTGTCCCTAAAAGAAGTTCTCTTATTATTATAACAAATTCCTAAAAAGGTAGTTTACTCGTAAAAGGGCTTTTAGTCCAGTAAATGAAGGGACAAAGCTGTAAATAAATCTGTACATTTTTCCCTTGTGGTGCAATTCTTAGGTCTTCGGGGATTCTTTCGAGCGAAAAAAAGTTTATTAACATTAACAGGGGGGAAAGAGCTGAAAATGGCCCCTCAAGGCCCGACAAAGCGGTTTCCCGCTAATATCTGCCAAAATATGCGAATTGGAGAATTTTTGTTAGGACAAAAAATGATAATTTTCGAGATAACGGGATTCCAAGGTCCCCTCATTTCAGCTGTCACTCTACCGCTAAAATCCGCTATCTTCATGGATTCCTATTAGCGGGCGGACGAATTGTTCCATTATTCGGAAAATTGTACATTTTTTGATCATTCAAAATTAATTGGAAGGGGGAAAAACCGTACCTATCATTGCATATGAGTTTGGGTCCTTTCGATTTTTCTGGAATTTAAAAAAAAAAAATTTTCCCCACGAGCGTGCGGAAAAGTCCATTTTCCGCCCCGATTTAGTGCGCAAAGGCCCTTTTTCCCCACGGGTGATTTTAACACATGTCAGATTTTTTCTTCCTTACCATATGAACAAGCAATTGCACAAATGAATTTCAATACAAACAAGCATTTTTAATGAAAAAAGGGGTCATAGTATTTTTTTTAATTAAATAAAAATCCGAAAAAAATATTTATTTAAAATGGTATTTTTCCCATGAGGAGCTACCGATTCTATCCTGGATACAGCAAATACGGTAAGTTTAAATTTATTCCGGGAAAATCTCTTTAAAAATTGAGAATCAATATGGGGGCTTTTCCCAAAAAAAGGGTTTCTCCAAAAAGGGGAAAAAAAATATTAAAAAAGAAGTGTTCTTGGCCTATTTTGCGGATTTGCAAAAAACATATAAACGTAATACTTTATGGAGTAAGTACTCTATGTTAAAATGTGTCCTCAAAGTGAAAAGGAACCTTAATTTAAGTTCATATTTCAAGCTAACATCACTACTTAAACACCAAAACGTGGGATACCGGCCAAAAAAATCAAAAACTTTCAAAGAAGAAGTTTCAAGATTCATGAAAGAAGCACATGATAATATTTACCTTCTAATAAAAGTTGCTACAATTTTGGATTAGCCGGTGCTTGCAGGAGAAATGAACTTACAAAAATAATGATTGATGACATACAGGATAATAAAAATTTGATAGTGGTGAAAATTCCTGACAGAAAAAATAACACTTCCGGAATCTTTATAGTGTCCGATGAAAAAAATAACGGACTTTATCTGCAATTGTACCGTAAATATGCAAAATTTCGAAAACCACATACCCCCAAAAGACGTTTTTTTGTCCAGTATAAACAAGGAGCATGCAGTACGCAATGTGTGGGAATTCATTCAATAGGTAAAATGCCTTCAGAAATTGTGCATACCTAAAATTAAAATCCAGAAGAGTACACTGGACATAGTTTTTGTCGATCCTCTGCGACTATGTCAACGGATTCTGGAGAAGGAATTACCAATGTCAAGCGACGGGGCTGGAAATCAAGGGCCCGTAGCCTGGAGCTACATTGATGAATCCACAAATCAGAAAAAGGATATGTCGAATAAAATATTGACCATGAACAACTCCCCTCCTGAGCTAAGTCAACCTTCATCAAGCGGTACAATAAGCGCTTCCATAAGCCCCGCTAAATGAAATTACAGGTTCTGCAATTAATTTACAATATGCTAATAACTGTTCTTTTGTTGTAAATGTTATCAACAAATAATTCCCATTTATAAATATGTTGTAGTAGTTCTTTCAGATTAAACAAAATTTTAAAAAAATAATTATTGCTTTAATATTGGTATTATCTGACGCTCGTAGGGAAAAATTTTGACCAGCCGAAAAACCCCCCATTTTAAAAGGGGGAAACCCAGTACGCTTTTTTTCGGAGTTGGGGTTTTTTTTTTTTCCCAAACTTTGGGGGAATCGGGGGGGGCAAAAAACTTTTTTTTGTTACCGGGCCAAATTTCCCCAAGGGGGTAAATGACTATTATTTTTCACAACATTTGAAAGTATCTCATTAATTTATCGATATTTTCAAAAAATGTTGTTATTAACATTTCTTTTAATAATAGACCTTAGCAAGTGTAATTATCCCAGAAAATTTCCTTCCCATCTTTCTTGCTTTTTAAAGCCCTTTTGGTTCCCGGGAGTTCTAAATAATCTGTAGAATAAACGCGATTATGAATTTTTCAAGGGCCGTTTTTGCGAAAAATATTGGTGTTGCAAAAAAAAGTAAGGACCATTTTTGTAGATTTCGAGGTGATCTTAATTTTTTGTTTGAACAAAAATTTTCTAATTTGTATATTTTGGCAGATATTCTTTTTATCGTTCGAAAGCATTCGCAAAGAACTAAGAATTGCGCTACAAATGAAAACTGTACACATTTATTTACAGCTTTGGGTACTTTTAGGTCTTCAGTTAGTGGACTATTTTCCTAAAAATAAAATCAATTTAAAAATATGGGTTAATAAAAGTATCTTTTATCTAAATAAAAAAAAATATTTTTTTATCATCTGTAAAAGGAGATATTAACAATCAAATTGTGCATAACATTGTCGATATCTGTCACGTACGAAACTGCATTCATTTTGGAATATCTTGGTTCTTATAATATTTTTTAAAAACTAACGCAATATAAATCAGAGTATTAGAAAATTTTAAAAACCCGGAATTGTTTGACCGTTTTGTTACAAATAAATTGATTTTTAAAAGTTTACATAGTTCTGTTTGTTATTAAGAAATAGTGTGCACTATTTTATTCTTTTTTTACGTAATTGCCATTATGAAAGGTGTATTTTAAGACTAGGTGGGTGCAAAAAGTGTAAACTAGTGTAAAATATTACTGAATAACTAGCAAACTTCACGTGTTGTGTGTACAGACTCTTACACAAATAATATTTTCAAGCATTGATAACCTCTCGCTCTTTTTTACTTTGATTTGTTTTACTTTTAATTACTATAAATAAAGCAAAAAGTGAAAGAAAATATTTATATTTTATAAAAACTAACAAATTAATGAATTAATTAACAATTTAATAAATTTAAACAAACTTAAATATCCTTTCAAACAAATATAATATTTTATTGCGGCCCCGTTTTGCCTTCCAGGCATCGAATGGACCAAAGCCCGGATTTCCACGCCCCTAAAATTTTATCCTTAAGTTCGTTTACATTTTGCGGCCTAAACTTATTTTTCCTATTTATTTTTTTAACTAATAAGCCCCAAACATTTTCCATAACATTTAAATCCGGACTACGTGCGGGCCACGGTAAAACCCTGATACGCTGCTCTTCCATCCATTCATCGACTTGCCGGGCTGTATGATCCAGTACAGAAGGAAGCATTATATTCTGTAGTAGCTCTATATATACCTCTGCATTAAACATTTCTTCGATAAAATAACATACATCAAGTCCTTGTGCACTCAGCCACCCCCAAACATGGGTATATTTTTCATCAAATCGTGTTCCTTGAGGCCTGTATACCTTAATTATCTCATTGTAACACGACTTAAACACTTTTTCATCGTTGAATATTATATTTTCCCATAAAATCGGAGGTTCCAAGTAAATTGTAGAATAAATCCAATGTGTTGTTCTTTATTTGCATTTGTTCAAAATGGTTTTAAGGCTGCCGAGTGGCAGCGAAGTTTGGATATTTGCCTTATTCTTCGCGGTGTCGTTCTAACCGATGCTAGGATATTGCTTTCCGTTTTTGCTATAACTACAGATTTATATGGTTGGTTTCTCAAAACATTAAATTTTTGTCTTGTTCTTGATTCGATAGTTTGGGGCGACAACTTCCAGCTCTTCTCTCAATGGAGTGTGTTTCCCGCCATTTTTTTTAAATAAAATGAATAGTACTCTTTGGGATGTTAAGCTCTTCCGCCACATCCCTTTCTGGCCAACTTCTCTGCTTAATATAATAAATAATTAATACTTTTTGATCCAAAGCTAAGCTTGGCATTTTAAAAAATACACTGACAACGGACACCTGTTTTTTTATTAGGTTTTTCAACCTGTATTTATATTCAGTAGAAAGT
>JAHBCN010011218.1:0-29755 GCA_019359885.1 Listronotus oregonensis | reverse complement strand
TAATACCCCACATCCCCAAAAAAAAAACATTACCAAGGCTAAAACGGCGAACCTCTTTGGATTTTACAGTTTTTTTGTCTACTACTATCGACGTCTTTTCCCCAAACCTACCAAATAGGAAATATATTGAAAATTTGTTACCAATCATTTCTTTTGCGGTTTAATGAACAATAATAAAATCCAATGAACGAAAAAATATGTGTCCTAAAAATTAACCGTTGATTTCTTCCACCGCAGAATGTTAAATTAATGAGTATATGAAAATGTATTACCACAAGCTGTATTTTGCACAATCGTTAGTTATTTACTTGTATAACAAAATCCTTGCACTGTCCTATAAATATCACACGCCAACTTTTCTGTTCTTTGTCAATTCTCCGATTTTATTAATTTTTTTACAAATTGTTTTTAACAAAATTTTTTTTAAATAATAAACTTATCATGATAAATAAACTCTCTTTTCAGCATTATTGGCTTTTAGGAGAAAACTAAAAAACATATTTCGGAAAGAGCACGTCCGATAAATTTACACACTCCCTGTAATGTTAATATTAAAACTTTATATTTTTCATTAAGGAACATTAATAATAATTTACAACTTGCAAATTATGTTTTTTAATAAATTATTGTAAAAAATTAACATCAACAAACTTAAACACTATATCGATGGCCAAGTATGAAAACCTTGTATGTCACAAAATATAAATTTTACAGGAGAAACAAAAACCTGAATTGCTGCACTTTTTTGCCTGGAAAGATTTTAATTTTTTTACATGTTTTGGTTTGAAACCCCGAAATGTTTAGAAAAACACACTGTAAACACTTAAAAAATGCAGCCAATCTTTTTGGATTTACAATGTCTTCACAGCAAATTCACTAAATCTTGGAAGCAGTTGATATACGTGGTTCCTGTTGTTGTTTATAAAATTAAATTTTTGTAATAGCTGTTATATATAATATACCTAATTTTCTATGTAAAACCACCAAGATGTTATTTTTGATAAAAAAATGGAAATACGAGGTTTTTATTCCAAGCCATTTATATCAAAAATAAATACAGGTAATTAAAAATAAAAATAAGTGCAAAAAATTACTCATTTTACTCTAGGGATAAAAAAACGTGTGGAAAGTGGAAATTTTGATCCTGTCCAGATGTACTGGCAGGGGATGCATAAAAATGGGACTTCGTGTTACTATATTGGCATTTGCTAGAAAGCCAATTAAATGGGCCCATTTCTTAACCCAACAGCCGTAAAAATCCTGATAAAAGAGCGACAGATCCCCTAATACATGTCAAGAGACAAGAGGAGAAAGCTTTACTGTAAGGGATCATTAATAAGGTTCTTTTTGTTTTTTTTTTCTGTAGGACTCGCAATATGGCTCAAAATTATGGACTTTTTTTGTAACAAAACAGTTTATTAGTGTCTATTTTTCTTCTGACGGTTTGATACAAAATGTTATATATTGGCGCTGATATTGGGAAAGTGTAAGCATTTTGTTAAATGGGTAAATAACTAACCATTACGCAAAAGACAGATTGTTGGTAATAAATTTTTAAATATTATACTTATTAATTTAACATATTGCGGTTGGAAAACTTATTTATTTTTGATCCTGTATATAAAGTAACCATAAAATATCTATTTTTGAAAATAAAATTTCTTCTTATTTCTTCATAAAAGTATTTTAATTGATATCGTATTTATGATTTATTATATCAACAGTTTACTGGGGATATTATTTAATTAATAAGACTTGGTAAAAATCCAAAGTTTGTCTTATGTCATTGAAATTATCAAGTTAAGAAGGTAACGCGATATTCCTGCAAGCTAAGCAAAATTACCTGGGGGTATCAAATTGTTTTGAATAAGCAAAACAGCGAACTCTAGAATACCAGACTCCACAGTCTCTGAAGTGCTTGAATTCACATCTTAAGGTAGATAAAAATTCGCTATATGTTAATATTTGTTGTTAAATCAAGCATATATATTTGAAGATTTAAAAAAAAAGTTTTTGGATCAAAAAATAAGACACAAAGAAATAAATTTAGGTGATCCGTTAAAAATGAAGTTATTATGGGTAATAGTATAAGTTCTCAGATTTGACGGGTTATTACTTGCTTATCGAATGCAAATATTTGAAACCCGGCAAAAGATATCCAGCTAAAAATCTATGCATGAACGCTATTTGGCCAGAAAATTTCTCGAATGAAATAAACTTAAAATAATAAATAATCAACAATATAAAATACAATCGTTACTGAGATAACGATTAAAGATACAATTGATAGATCTGTAAAATTATTTTGAACATTTCAAATGTGGTTATTTATACATGAGTGAAATTGTCATATAAATATTTAAACGCAATTATTATTTTTTAATAAAAATAGCCTTGTCTGAATATTTGTATTTAGAAATGTATAGTATTTGTTTAATACATTTGCTATTAATTATTTAACAGTTCTTTTTGCGACTAGACGGAACTAAAGATAATAATATTGTTTAATCTGCATTTCTGTTATTTATTTAAGTTTTAACAGAAAATAAATAAAAACAAGCCAAAAACCAAAATAATTAATATATCTTTGTTAAAACATTAAACTTTTTAAAAGCAATTTGACAAAAACCAATATGATAAATATTTTGAAAACATCTACGAGATTTCTTGACAATGTAGTAGTTTCTCAATAAGCGTTCCAAAGAAACAAAAATTAAAGTAATAAAATAAAGAAAGTACCAGAGTATAAGATTGTTTTGGGTCATATTTGTAAAAATGGAGACTAGGCACAGAAAAGAACCAACACCATAAGAAATATGGTGACACAAGATTAAAGAGACATCATCAACAATAATCATACAGAGTCAGCTACCATCCTAATATGGCAACCAAGGAAACATCTTCAGCACTGTTTGAAAGCCCGGTTTGGTACACGAATGAATTAAAAATATTTGCCGAAGTTAGTATTTTCGGGACATTGGCTGAAACTGGGAGAAAGCCAAATAAATCCAAGTGGAAATATATGTTATAAAAATATGTATTAAACAGAAGACACTTCAGCTCTTAAAGTTTTTTTTAATATCTATTTTCTTCTAAAAAACTAAATAAAATCCTTATTTTAGTTTTTTCACGAATTGTTTAGGAGTAATATGTTGTATTTTACCACCTGTACCACCGTATTTTGGATTCTCAGAATCAAAGTAATTTAAATTGGAAAATATTAGGCCTTGTTTAATTTCCTGAGATCATAACGTCGTTTGTTCATTTATATTAATTGATTTTCTTAGTAATTCAATAAAGCGTTATTAATACTTAATGTTAATTTTACGTTTAATTCGGTTTCGCTATTACTGTCACTTTCAATTAAATTAGGAACAGGTGCTGTATATTATTAGTTAAGAAAAAATATAATCTTTTATTTTACACATACATAAATGTACATATATGTGACCTTAAGTTTATTTAAATAAACCATTGTAAGCTTGAGTCCAAACTGAGACGGATAAAAGTTGTAAAACTGCATTTTCCAGTATCTCTGGGACTTTAAATACGAAAAATTCGGTTAGACAAAACACTACGATAAAGTATCTTTAATATTTGAGAGGATTCGAAATAGAATTTCTAAAAACGAAAACTTTTCTGTTATTTCAACTTTAAATTACTTGCGAGTATTGTGCTGCACTTCAGTTTAAACCATCGATCTGTTTGGTTGGGCGTGCATAGTTCTCTATAGTGGAATTATGGTTTTCCTATCTAGTTTTTATTTTTAATTTATATATATATTTATATATATATATATATATATATATATATATATATATATATATATATATATATATATATATATATATATATATATATATATATATATATATATATTTATCGTATAATTTAAAAATAAAAGAAAAAGTTCTTTGGACATATAGCTTTAAAAAATTGAAAAATAAATACAGAACTTCACTTATTTAAAATTCAAGGGGCATCCAATTTATTTCAAATCAAAGGAAGTTTGAATTGAGGCACAACTTTTTATTTAAAACACCATGTTAAACAATGTAATATATTGTAACATCTATCTTTTAATGCTGGGGTGCCCCAGGGCTTGATACTGGCACCAACTCTGTTTCTTATTCACATCAACGATCTTCTCTCTTCCACATCCAATCATATCCATAGTTTTGCTGATGATAGAACCTTCCATTCAAATATTCAATTTCTTAAGCCACACTGTAATTTTGATTTGGAAAACAAGCGCAGGTCAATGCAGATATCTCTTTTACAGGACCTAAAACTAGTCTTGAATTGGGGCGCCAAAAATATTGTCATTTGTTACATATGAGCGGCCAAGTTCTGCAAACAAAGAATCTTTTAATATTGTGGGTGTTACTTTTAAGAATAACCTTAACTGGCACAATCACATTACATCCACAGCTTTAGCAGCTTAAAAAGTTTGATCAGACCCTCTTTAGAATATTGTACTTACGTCTGGAAAATGGCGTCTTCTACAACACTTAGCTTGACTTCATCAGAGAAGAGTCGTTCATCTTATTCATGATCCCACACCTACAGAAAGGCTTCTTTCTCTTGCCCACCGACGAGCTGTGATGGATTTGTTCCTCTTTGATAGATATTTTCACGGCTTCTGCTACGAAGAGTTGGCCAGTATAATTCCTTCTTTAGCAGCTCCCAACAAACCAATACGTAGTGCCACTTTTATCCATCCTTTTACAGTCCAACTTGAGAGGCCCCGAACTTTCTACTTAGTTCGTTCCTTCATCCCTAGAGTGTCCAGACTATGGAACCTGCTACCCGCAGAATTTTTTCTTTTTTCTCCAAAACTTCAAATATTTATGTCTCGTGAAAATAAACTGCCTATTACAACACTTCAAACACTCACGGTACGTTAGTACTAAGGCCTTAGGCTTTGTGGACTATCCCGCTGAAATTCGAAGTCAACCTCTTCAATACGAAGTGTGATACCATAAGCTTCTGAAATTTAAAGTAAGCGAAAGTAAAACGAACAAGTTATAACATTTATTTATAAGACATTTTTAATAATATATATATATATATATATATATATATATATATATATATATATATATATATATATATATATATATATATATATATATATATATATATATATATATATAATATATATATATATATATATATATATAACGTTATTAAAAATGTCTTATAATATAATATACGTATATAACTTGTTCGTTTTACTTTCGCTTACTTTAAATTTGAGAAGCTTATGGTATCACACTTCGTATTGAAGAGGTTGACTTCGAATTTCAGCGGTAACGTTTCGAATTGCGAAATGTAGAGGCTCGAATATAAACATATTTCAATTTTAGAGGCTAAGTTATACATTAAAACATTTCGAATTATCGCTATATTATTTTTCGAATACTAGAGGTGATTAAAAGTTTAGGAAAGGGAACAGACAAAAGTTACTAATTATAGAAGTTTTTAAATTATCAAGGTTTGAATTGGTTAGGTTCTACTAAACGACGTTAAAGGTATGCTTTTTGGTAATTGCATTAAAAATACGGGAATTCCAAAATGATGAAATCCTCGGGTGTACAGGGTCTTTGATTATATTTACGTGGCTTCTGGGGCCTTTATTTTTGAAGACAGAAAAAAATGTTTTATATAAAAATGGTAGGATTTTTTTCATATTATCTTTTGAAATTATCAGTAAAAAAATATCGCAATAAAAAAGTGAAAAAATATAGGCAACTTTAACTTTTTTAAATGGAACACCCTGTATATTATGCGCCACAACGAAAGATATTTTTTTTCTGATTTCAAATATATATACATTAATGATATTTGGATAAACCATTTTTAAGATATTTTAGGATAAATTATTAATAAATTACAAAAAGTTTCATATTAGTATCAAGAAAGCCATGGAAACAATAGAATTGTTATGTTGCTGAATTTGGTGAGGGTTTTCTCTGGACCCATAATGTTTATTTTTGTGATTAAACATTCCAATGCATATTGAGGTCGGTCCTGCATTTTTTGTTCAGGAAGGTTCTGAACGGACATATATTTATAAGGATAAAATTTGTAAAATTTTAAGGTTAAATAAATTTTATAATCTGTTTTATTAAGTTCAGATGCCGCATCCGAGATTGATATTTCAGGATTTTATAAAATTATTAAAAGTAGTTAGTGCAAGTCCAATAGAAAATGTATAATAATTATCCTGAAAAAAACGAGGATATCCAAAACCTTGTTTTCATGTCGTGCTACAGTCCTTTTCTTCATTTTAAAGCTTTTTTGTTCAATAAACTTTTTTACTATGTATTTAATAATATCTATAGATGGTACCCGTTGTTAAGGATATGATAAGTAATATTCCCTTTGGACTGTCGTCACATTATTATTGTTACCATAAAAAAGACGCATAATAGAGATTTTTTGTTCTTCTGAATAGTTCTAAAATGATAAATTTCAACTTTTTACAATATCAATACGTCAAATTTATTAAAACAATTTTATTGTTTTCATAGCTTTCTTGATACTAATATGATTTTTTTTTCAATTTATTTATATTTTATGCTTAAATATCTCAAAAATGGTTCATCCAAATATCATCAATGTATATATATTTAAAATCATAAAAAAAAGATATTTTATTTTAGCGCATAATATACAGGGTGTTACATTTAAAAAAGTTGAAGTTGCCTATATTTTTCCATTTTCTGATGGCGATATTTTTTTACTGATAATTTCAAAAAATAATATGGACAAAAACCTACAACTTTTATATAAAACATTTTTTTCTGTCTTTAAAAATAAAGGCTCCAGAAGCCACGTAAATATAATCAAAGACCCTGTACCTAAGACGAGTGCAAATTTTACCATTATTGGAAATAATCACATTACTACAAATAAGACCGACAAATTTCAAGAAAATAGGCTACAGGGTATTTAAAATAACTACAAAAAAAGTATTTTTTTTAAATAAAACATCCTGCATCTTAGAAACTATGAATTTTTAGACCTATATTTATAAAAACATTTTTTATGTTTTTTAATAAGGAATCACCTACTGGAATTTGTCCGTGCATTCTTCGAACACCCTGTATATTCAATAAGAAAAAGAGTAAAAGCTTTCTTTGTATTGTTTTCTTATAATTGAACGTGTGAATATACAATAAGCATAAAATTTTTAAAGCGTATTAAATTAGGCCAAAAATTTTTTATAAGAACAGTTTTCAAAATATTAAAAAAAATTCATCTTTACGATTTCTTTTTTAGACGACTTAGATACCCTATTATACATTTTTTAGGTCATGTAAACTAAAAGTTTTTGTTGTACATTGCTTTAGAAATATCATGCACCAATTTCGGAATATTGTACAGGGTTTTTCCTTATAAATTGGCATGCTTTTAAAGGTATTATTTAAAGGAATACAAAAAGGTGCTTTATACAAAAGTTTTAGGGCTTTTTTTAAAGTTTTTAGATATGACATTTGGAAAGTCAACTGACGATTAGAAAATAGAATAATATGAAATATTTTTTAATGTAACACCTTGTATTTTATTGAAAATCTAAAATCTTTGCGTTTTTCCCCTTTTACAATTATATAACATATCTATGTTTTAATAAGCAGTTTTGTAACAATTCGACTTTTAATTTTTATTTTATATGCAATGGAGCACCCCTCTTTAGGCCTAGTAAGCTGTGAAAGCCAAACAGAACTTCTATGAAACCCGCTTCACCAAGGATGAAAACAAATGAATTGATATTATCTAAACAACACAATGTGTGTGCATATACGTTATTATACAGTGCCTTCATTAATGTTTGTAAACCACGTGACCACGCGATTTTGGTTTGTAAAAGTGGCTCCACTGCTTGGTTTCTTTCCTATTTACAATGTTGCCACGATGGAAAAAAGTTCATAAAGTTTTTTGCCGACATTTATTTTTTTCTGTGACAATTTACCAGCTTCTAAACTCCGAACAAAGCAAAAAATGTTTAAATCATTATTACTGATTATAATAACCTCTAAAATGTTAAAATTCCAGAAAAATCAGAATCAGTGCAGGTTAGTGGTCCAAAGAACACACCTTTTATGAGGAAAAATATTAGTGTTGGCAACACAGCAAGCTCTGTTTCGACAGTAGACTTGACTGACACTACTGACAGACCATTGTTGGCGTTAGCGGTATTTGGTTTTTGGATAGTTTTTTTTTGGAAAAGTTTTAGATTTTTTTGATCAAATTATGTTTGAAAACGAACCTTACAAGCTTAAAACTTTAAAACAGTTCTTTTCTGAACTACTTTTCATATTTCGAGTTTTAAAGGTAAGTTACATGTGTTTTTGTTATTGAGGTTACGTAAACAAAACTGCTTTGTTTACTTTTAGAAAATGTTTAAAATGTGGACTGTGGAACAAGATGCCTTTATAATAATGGAACATTTTAGAAGTGCAACTCGTAATGAGGATGGAACTTGGTCATATTCTCTCCAAAGTTGCATGGACCAGTTTAGAGAAAGGTTTCCTGACAATCTTGTTGAGTACGAAACATTTGTCCATCACAAACGTGCTATTTTATGGCTTTGAAAACAAGAATTGCATTTGTAAGGGCAAGTCCACTGGAAGGCCTACCGTGCTTACAGAACCTGTTCTTGATATACATGCTCGAATGGAGCACATTCCTAAGAAATCAGTGGAGAAGTTGTCTACTCAGTCCGGTAAAGATACAATTGTAAATAAAAATTGAAATTAATGTTTACAGTGCCATATTTTTTTTTAGAAATGTTTGTTAGTTTTTGCCATAAAGCACTAACCAAAAATTTTGAAATGCATCGATATAAGGTCACAGTATTGCAAGAATTCCTATCACCAGATTTTAGAAAGAGGGTGCAGTTTTGTCAATGGTTTGATGAGATTCTTAACAATGAATGATGTTTTGGACCATACTTTCTTCTCTGATGAAGGGTAGTTTCATTTGCCCGGTTAAAATAATTGGAATTTTTTGTACATTGCTTTATTTTAATTTCTTTTAGCATGTAATAATTCTCCTAATTGTTTTTATTATGTAACTTAGGTAGTGTAATTTATTAATAATGTAAAATTAAATCAAAGTCATGTTCATCATTTTAAGTCAAGTAGTTTTATTTAAATAATATGAATAAACTGTATAAACTAAGAGTTAATGTGACTTGAATTTTCCTATTAAGTTTAAATTGACTAAAATCCAAAGGTATAATAAAATATATTAACGGATCTTCGCTAAACCCAACATAGTCAAGGGCACATGGCACCAAAATAGGCCTTACGAGGGATTTTTTGTGCAGTAAGATGGATTCAAATGCGGTTTCTTGCATTCAAAGTGTATGAACATTTAGAAACTTTGTAAAACAAATTTAATTAATGGGAAATAAATAACTGCATTTTTGCATTAGAAAAATGCATCCTAAAGTTTGCAACTATAAAAAAATTATAACTAGGTAAATAATGTAAATGATGCAAATGGGCTCGAATTTGTTACTCGGGGGTTTTCGAGGTCGTTGAACACTCATATGATATTGACAAGGGCCTGGGGAGTACCTGGTGCGCGCTAAGGATGGTGTAAACGTCGTCTTCTAAAGTTTTACAACAAATCCTGCTAACTGTCTGTCGTAAAACTCCACTAGACCACGTTTACACTATCCTTAGCGCGCACCAGGTGCTTCGTAGGCCCTTGCCAATCTCATAGTCAGCATGTCAACGACCTTGAAAACTCCCGAGTACAAATTCTGATTTTCATCATTATTTACCTAGTTATTTAACGCAGAAATGCAGGTTTTCATTTTCCAATAATTAAATTTGTTCACAAAGTTTGTAGACGTTGATACGAATCGAATACAAAAAACCGCATGCTAATCCATCTTACTGCACAAAAATCCTTCGTTTCCTTGACTAGAATTTTTTGTACCTAAATCTAGCAAATTAAATTATTGACAAACAAGAGACTCAAAACTAAATGCATACAAAAATTATCCAAAAAGGCTGTAAAAACTTGGTTCAAATTACAATTACTTGAAAAAATGATAAATGGTAATTTTTCTAACCTTAAAAAAAATGTAATTGACATTTAAATATCGATTTTAAAATGCCCGGCGCCAATGAATATTTCTAGGGATATTTTATTAAATTTTGTGCAACCTCTGAATAGGCAACCCGCAACATTTTTGGTCACGTGGTTTACAAACATTAATGAAGACCCTGTAGTAGGCAATATTTCTTCTTTGACTACAAAATACTTCAGTTCATTTGTTTTGTTATCTATCGTCATCCTTGGCCAAGTTGGTGCCAACATAGAAGTTTTGTTTGACTTTCTCGTCTTATTAGACTTAGGGTGGGGTGCTTCATTGCTTATAAAATGAAAATTTAAAGGATAATTATTGTTACAAAACTGCTTATTCCTACATAGACATATTATACAGGGTGTCCCAGAATATATGGGCAATTTCTTGATCTATTATTACATAATACAACAATATTATTTTTGGATAGCTTTATCCTTAAACTGGAAAAAGGTAATCTTGATTGACATCGATAAAATCAACTGTTTACGAGAAATAAAATATTACGGTTGGTATTTTTTTTACATTATACAGGGTGTTTTCTAATTGTACGTCAATATTTAGGAAAGCAATTTTTAGGTCCATTTTAAGAAGAAAATTTTATATGAACGTATGTCCTAAACGTCTTAACTTTTAAGATACAGGGTGGTAAAATTTTCAAAAATAAATCATTTATTATTATCTGTATACCATTTTAGATATTTTAATGAAATTTGGCATAAATGTACTAAGTATCAAGAAGCATTTTTAAGTGTACCACATTTTTTTTTCTCTCCACCAGTGGCGTTCGTACAGAATTTGACCTGCCTTTTTGGGCAAATAAAAAAAAATGTGGTACACTAAAAATGCTTCTTGATACATAGTACATGTATGCCAAATTTCAATAAAATATCTAAAGTGGTTTTACAGATATTAATAAATGATTTATTAATTTTACCACCCTATATCTCAAAAGTTAAGATGTTTAGGACATACGTTTATATAAAGTTTTTCTTCTTTAAATGGATCCAAAAATTGCCCGTATAATTTAAAAAAATTAACAAACATGATATTTTATTTCTCGTAAACAGTTGATTTTATTGATGTCAATTAAGTATATTTTTTTTGTAATTTAAGGTTAAAGATATCCATAAATAATATTGTTAAGCCTTTCTCCCACAGGGTGTTAAAAAGATTGCTATTATTGCGTCAGAGCTAGCCCGTCCCTGGCAAACTAATTAAGCCAAATATGATTTAAGGAGTTTATTTTAAGAAGACTTATCTAGTAACCATTATATTAAAAAATATATTAAATTACGCCTAATATTTTAAAAGTTATTTAAAAAAAAACTATTTCTAGGGTCGTTCGTTATGTACAGGGTGTCCCAAACTGGACGCGTTCTTATGGGAACAACCCTTATTTAAAGGGATAGAAAAAAATTAACCCAGGTGTCCGGAGCTCAAATTTAATGAGAAAACTACTGGCGCTAACAAAACTTTGCTACTCTTATCGTTTGGCCACTAGAGGGCGTTTCTCGAATTTCGTCGATTTTTTAAATGCCCCATAACTTTCCTATTAATAAAGATAATTAATTTCGATAAAAACTTTCTTAAGGCACTTTTTTTCGTAGAATTCATTGCAATAGGCAGATTTTGTACAGAGTGTTTAGATTTTCGTGCACCACCCCAAAATCAATTTTTTATATGGACCACCCTATATATTATATGATTTTTGAAAAGCTGGTAAAATTTCCTAAATTTTGATGTATCACTTGTTATGTTTATCTTAAAAACCATTAGCAGTATTACGATTTAAAAATTAAAATAATGTGCCTACAGAAATCAACATTGCCATGACTAATAAAATGACATAGGATGCTAACATATTATGATTAAAGCCACATATTTAAAGTTGCTGCGTAAAAAAGCAGTAGGCCGTGCATATGATTTTTTTGTTTTAATATTTTAACAGCTTCTGAATAGTTGAGAATTGACAGTGGTACTTAATATTGTTAAATATTTTGGTATTTTTAGTAAAAAAAAAGTAATTTAAATAAGTTTTTAAGAAAGGTTTTTAAAAAGTGTTAAAAAATATATGATAATTTCAACATGCTTGAATGTTACATAGAAAGCAACAAAAATGGTCAGGCGGCAAGAAACTTGTATTTTCAAAGATATCCCGAACGGCAGCAACCATCCAGGGATGTATTTGCTAGACTTGCCCATAATCTTCAAAATTTTGGCTCTTTTAACAAACCCAGAGCAAATTATGCTCAAAATCAAGAAATTCAAAACGAAAATAAAGTAAAAACTCTAACCGTATTGGGCACTTTATATGAAATTAATGGTACAACTTCTACAAGAAAACTTGAAGCAGAGACTGGCATATCCAGAAGCAAAAACCACAGGATAAAAAACAAATTTAAGCCTTATCGAACCCGCAAAATCCATCATCTTCTCCCTGGGGATTTTGATCGAAGAACTCGTTTTTGTGAGTGGTTTTTAAATAAAATACAAAATTAACCAAATTTTGCTTTAAATTGTATTTGGTCTGACGAGGCTTCGATTAGTAGTGCGGGCATATTTAATCGGTTTAATGATTACACTTGGTCCCAAGCGCATGCGACTGTCCAAAACAGACAACAAGGAAGATTTAGCTTTAATGTGTGGGTGGGAATTTTTAGAGGACAAATATTGGACCCTACATTTATGATAAACCGCTGACAATATTTGGATATTTTAAGGGACTAGGTTGAACCATTCTTGGAAGATATTCCCATAAATGTGATACCCAGAGTCTTCTTCCAGCATGATGGTGCCACTGCGCATTGTGCAAGGACCATAAACGATTACTTTAATGTTCAGTTTGGTAAAAATTGGATGGGAAATCAAGGGCCCATACAATGGCCTGCCAGGTCACCGGACCTGACTCCCATAGATTTTTTCTTTGGGGTAGAATTAGAGACCTTACTTATAAAAACAATAATTTTAATAGCCGGGAAGAATTAGAAAGGGCGTTGCGAGGTGCGTTTAACCGAGTTCAAAATATAGAACTTATTAATGCTGTTAAAAAAGATGTAGAATTTGCGTACAACAAAATGGGAGACAATTTGAACATTTGTTTTTTGTTTATTTATTATCGTTAATTAAATTCCATAGAATTTTATATTAGGATTAGGTAGAGTTATGTTTTTTTGTTAATATTGTTGGTTTGTTGTTGTTGTCGTTTATTAATTTAATATAATAACTATGAGTAATCTTATCATAAAACTTTAGATCTGTTGTTTTAATCATAACATGTTAGCATCCTATGTCATTTTATTTATCATGGCAATGTTGATTTCTGTAGGCACATTATTTTAATTTTTTAAATCGTAGTACTGCTAATGGTTTTAAGATAAATATAACAAGTGATACATCAAAATTTAGGAAATTTTACCAGCTTTTCAAAAATCATATAATATATAGGGTGGTCCATATAAAAAAATTGATTTTGGGGTGGTGCACGAAAATCTAAATGCCCTGTAAAAATCTGCCTATCGCAATGAATTCTACGAAAAAGTGCCAAGAAAGTTTTTATCAAAATTAATTATCTTTATTAATAGGAAAGTTATGGGGCATTTAAAAAATCGACGAAATTCGAGAAACGCCCTCTAGTGGCCAAACGATAAGAGATAGCAAAGTTTTGTTAGCGCCAGTAGTTTTCTCATTAAATTTGAGCTCCGGACACCTTGGTCAATTTTTTTCTATCCCTTCAAATAAGGGTTGTTCCCATAAGAACGCGTCCAGTTTGGGACACCCTGTACCTCTATCTTAGTAGGGAAGGCTCGTAGGAAAAAAGTTTATGGGGACTTGTCATAATATTTTTGTGTTTTCCATTAAATTTCGAGAGATTACTTACATATTCTGGGACACCCTGTATATTTTTAAAAAGAAGAAACCCAAAAGTTTGATATTTTCAATAAAATACAGGGCATTTCATTAAAGAAATATTATTCCCGATTTTTTATTTTCCGATCGACAGTTTTTTTCTAAATGTAATATCTAAAATCTTTATGAAAAATCCCAAAACTTTTGTATAAACCACTTTTTTGTATTTCTTTAAATAATACTTTATAGCATGCCACATTATAAAAACCCTGTACATAAATACTGTTTGCGTTTTGTACCATTTTAATTATTTAAATACTTTGGTCAATATATTTTCGTTTTTTTATTATAGGCTTAGACACATACACCAATAAGATATAAATAAATTAAATTAAAAACCTAGGCTATGTTCCATTTGGTACAATAATTTACCTGTTTAAATACCACAATTGATTTTATAACATCTAGCATAGACTGTGTCAATTTTCTTTTTTAATATAAAATAAAAATTCTTCTAAAAATTGTGCTCAATATCTCAAAATTGCGCTGGCCCATAGGGAGGTGCCCCTTTCCATTTAAATTTTTTTTTCTTATTTTTAAAATAAATATATGATTTTATTTTAATTTTGGTTTTAACGGTCTTATAGGAAATTTAATTTTCTACAAAATCGATTTCTTATGTTTTTTTCCTCAACTGAATAGAAATACAGTAACAGAGCATAGAAATTTTAAAGATGGAGCAACAAGCTCAAGGACTAGAATTAACGCAACGCCAGTTTGTAGGCAGGGTGTCTGGTATAGTGATCTGTTTGTTTTTGTTTTGAAAAAACTTAAACAAATTGCCAGAACTCAAAAATCAAAATCAGGAAATCACCTTGAAAATATAATAATATTATTTAAAAATTTTGGTTTTTGTGTTAATATAGGCAACATCAATTTAAATATAAACATTTATTAATATAACAGTTCCAAGCACCGGCAACAAGGTTGATTTGGACCGCAGCTGCATTCGTTTAATACAAAATGAGAGTAAATCAGGTGTTGTACGGCACTTCGATGGCATTTTTTCTTTTTCTAGTAGGTTGTATTATTCAATAACACGTTTTGTAATCTGACTTGATCAACAGCAATCAAATTGAGCATCTAAAGTAAATGTCATATCTGTCTGTCACTTCAGATATTAAACAAAAATAGTTTTTCGGGTTTAAAAATAATTTTTAACAATAAATAATCATTGATTTATAAAAATGTAATTTATGGTGCAATCCCACAAACATTGAAAAAGTTAATATTTCCGGAGTAATGTTATTCAGTGTGTCTAATTAATGTTGCCGGTGCAGTGTGTTTACAAGAACTATCCCTCCTTGCCCCCTAAATATATTAATGCCAAACAAGATTTGTTTACTTTATTTCTATCCAAGAATTCGTTGTGATGGAGTAATGGGAATAATTTACTTTTCAACAAGGAAAAAATTTTATTTTACTTTATATCGACAATAAATCACAATAAAACACCTTTTTGACAAGGTTTAATTATGTTTAGTATACCTATAAACAATAATTTTCTTGTATTAAAAAAGTCAAAATAAAATAGCATAAAAATTGTATTCTTGTTGAAAAGTAAATTATTCGTATAATTTCATCATTAAAAGTTTCTTCCCTTATTCTATGCTCTGTTAGTTTATTTCTTTTCAGTTTGGGAAAAAAACATAAAAGACCGATTTTGTAGAAAATCAAATTTACCATAAGATAGTTACCACCGAAATAAAAAAAAAATTGTTAAGTTATTTTGAAAATAAGAAAAAAATCCCATTTAATCTAAATGGGAAAGGGAATCTTCCTATGCGCCAGCTCAATTTTTGGGAGATTTTTTTTTATATCGAAGAAACTTTAGAAATACATTTATTTAAAAAAAAAACAAAAAAAAATTGAGTCTAATCTAGCATTTTAAAAATTTCTTTTTCTTTTAAAATACAATAAATAAAATAAAGAGTTTTAAGGCTTTGTGTTTCGGTTAGATTACATTAGTAAATTTAACCACTTAACAGTGGTTAACAAAATTCCAGATGGCATGATAAACTTACCAAAAACTTTATGATAAAATGTCTTAGACAAAGTGATGCCTCTGCAGTAGACACCACGATAAAAGGAGCCCATTAAAAGCTGTGAGTTATGTTGACCATCTTAATGTAACAAAACAGAGAATGAGAAATTAGCATATTGTACTGTATAAACAATGTAAACTTGTTAGGGTGTAGCTGTAGCAAGAAAATGGCGATTACTTGGATCTTCTTTGCATAACAATTTATAGCGAGTAATATATTTTAGCACCCAAAATGTTAATTTGAGACTAGGGAAATTACGCAGCTACTTTTAACTGAATTATACGTCTTCATTTTTTCCTTGTGTTATTATTATTTATGGAAATTAAATGGGAGCAAAACTAATTTTAAGTTTATAATTTTCTTGAACTTCTATAAAAAGGTTACATACCAGGTAATTTATTTAGAAAGTTTTAAAGGTGGGAAATTTCTTTAAAAAGGTTTTCTTTGCTCTGTCAACTTTGAGTATCATAAAGAATTTAAAACTTGTCCTCGCCTGGCCTGAGGAGGATCAGACGGTTTTATATATATATATATATATATATATATATATATATATATATATATATATATATATATATATATATATATATATATATATATATATATATATATATATATATATATATATATATATATATATTACGTAAAATAGCTTCTTTTTGCTTTGTACTTTAAAATGTGTAAAAAAATACAAAACAAGAAAATTTCTTGTTCATTAGGCACTACAGTCCAGTACAGGAGTCAGTATACAGGGTGAGTGAATGATGGGAACTTTTTATCATATGCAGCAACCCCCATTCGCAACGCTTTAACCAAAGCGACTTTCACCTCTGAAATCTTAAATAAAAAGGGGGATTAAGTTGTAGTTTTGTTTGAAAGCTTTTCCGATTTTCTTTGTGTACAAACCTATATTAAGCCAGTTTGATTCCATGGTTTGTGAGATACAGACTGTCTGTTAAAGATTTTGGGGGTAAAATTCGCCCTCACTAGGGGGTTGCAAATAGGGGTTCCTGCATGTGCTTAAAAAATTTCTCAAAAAATATGAGGAGTTCTCAAAACGACGATCGTTCGTTTAGCCGCCCTATATACCGTGCGAGTTTCTAACTTGAAATATTTTCAATAAAACAAAAACAAGGAATTTTTGGAAAATCCGCGGGCCCGTCGATTAGTATTTTAAGTTGCACTTTTTTTGTAAAAAAATATTTATACAGTACATTGTTAATTTAACATATATTATGACGTTATTAATAATTTTTTAAGTCAGAACCCAGGTGTTTTTAAGATTTGTTTTAAAGCGCCTATTAAGTTGTATACAGAGTGGCCCATAACCAATAGACAATATAGCAACTGGAGATACTAGACATTAAAATAGACCGATTAGGTTCTATAAGTTTTTCTGAAATATTACATAATAAAGAGATACAGGGTGTTCAAAGTGAATATTTATTTTAAAAAATAAAGCACAATTTACAAACGGTTAAACGTATTAAATTGAAAATAGACATATTTATGTTTTTCAGCTTGAAAGAAATGAATCTTTAAATATTTTTTAAGATTTTCTCTAAAGGGCGCTTATTACACCCACTGAGTTTAATAAAACTATTTTTTCTTACCTGTAATATTAGTTACGTTTCGATATAATTTTCTTAAAGATACACTTTTGACTTAAAAAGTATACTTTGTCAATCTCGATATCTCTAGCCATTTTCGAGATATTTAAAATTAAATGATGCTTAGCAACGAAATTATTTGATTGTTGGTATTTATTTAGGAATCCATACCCAACTTTGAAACCTATTGATTTCTATTGGCCTGGAACATAGCACGCAATGAAACATTTAAGTTTAAATATATCGAAAACGGCTATAGACATTCTAAAAATTTCGCATGTTCACATTTCGGAATATTCAAAAATAAATGTACCAGGTATGTTAAAAAAAAATTGTTTTTTAATTTCAAAATTTGGATATGCGAAATTGATTCGTAAAGGCCAAAAACCACTTGCTTCAAATTTTCAGCATGTTTAAAAGAAACATTATTAATAGGAAAAAATGTGGTTTACTATGTAAAATTTTGTTATTTAATATTTCGCACGCGAAACGGTAGAAAAATGTGAATTGGGGCAGTTATATAAAACTTGGGTTTCGATTTCACAAAAAATCATCGATAACGGTATATTTTAAATTTGGCATATACTGCATAAATATTTCTTGTATAAAAAAGAGCGCGCCAAAAAATACTATCGACGGGTCTAAGCATTTTTTCAAAAAATAACTCGTATTTGATTATTTAAATTTATTCTAAGTTAAAGACTCACACTGTATGTATGAGAAATAAAAATGCAATTTTGTAATTACGGCCTAATATAATGAGATTGGGTTTATTTAATCGCTTAAACAAAACTTTCCACTCGCATAAGGCAAAATAATAATATCTGGTTTTTGTATACATGGTAATTGGCATCGGTCCCGGCTTTAAATTTTAAAATAAAAATACTTCTTTAAATCTTCGAAAGTGGTTTTATTTTGGCGCAACCTTAATTTTTTGTATCTTTAAAATTTCGAGAAATTGGTGCGTTTTTAATGTGGCATGCCTCAAACATGTTTAGGGCGAAGGTCAAAGCAAAAGAGCCTTGATTTTTGTCAGTCAGTATAACCATAATATTTTACTCTTATTTATCTAGCAACTTTGTAAAAATCAGCTGGTAATTTATAAATTACATATCATTATGAAATTGACATGCTAAGGGGGTTCTTTGGTTTGATAGGTTCAAAAAATAGATTTTCTTGCATCAATCGTTTCCCTAATATGTCTAGAATATGCTGATTTTGTGAAGATACAGCAATTAGAAGAGGCAGGTGTTCGTAGCGCTGAGAGGCCGACCGTATTGTTTTCTGTCGGCTTGATACCTGAGTTCCTTCTATACAAACTTATGCTTATATAAGTACAGACAAGTATAAACAAGTTTAGGAAAAATTGGTGTAGGTATTACGTTGTGAGCATAGTTGTAACTGTGCTTGAAACTTCAAACGGGTTTTTCTCAAAACAATGTTTTTTAAACTTTCCTCCATAATATGTCAAAAACGGCTGGTCTATTATTACCCCAAAATGTAAAATAGTTCTATTTTCTTTTAACAAAAAGTTGACAAAAATATATGAATTTCGAAATTTTTTGTTCCGACGTTTGTCAAAAATCCAATTTTTAAAATTTTGTTTTCATAATAGTCAATTTCGTGCATTTAAGCCCTTAGATGAAAACATCGATTTTTTTAGTTACAGATAAGCCAATCAGCTGATTTTTTGCAGAGAGTAAGCGTCCATTTTTTCAAGGCAGGTGTTTTTAGAGCGCTATAACTTAGGTTCTGATGAATATTTTTACCTAAAAATTTGTATGTATACTCTTAAAATACCTATAAATAAATGATAAAAACCCCAAAGTTCTATCTTTTCATTAGTTCCCACAAAAAAAAATCACAAAAATGTGTAAAAATGAGACCGTCAAACCAGAGAACTCTCTTAACGGTGTAGGCCTCGCAAAATGCCTCATTATTTTTGTAGGTCAGTGTATTTTTTAATGTTGGCATTACAAAAACTATAAGTCGAGTAAAAAACAAAGGATTATTTTTTAAATTACCTATACGTTAGTAAATTGACATGTCTGACTCATGCCACATCAAAAACGCCCCAATTCTCAGAATATTCGAAGTAACACAGTTGTAAGTTAGGCTAAAATGAATTCACTAACGAAGTTTCAAAGAATTATTTTCTTTTTCAAAATTTAAAGTCAAGGCCAGTGCCTATAAAATATTGGGTCCTAAATCTGTAAATTTAATTTCAATTTTTAAGTCACTTATATTGTAGCGTATCATTTTTAAATTTAAGTTTTTTACCAATAATTTATGCTGTTTTTCTAACAATGAAATTTCATTTCTCGTCTTGTAATAAATTTCTGTTTTTGAAATTTAATATCGGAAGCACCTCGCACAATCAATTTAAAACATTTTAAACTGACAATATTTTATTTCGTTTAGAAATTTAACCGGAAATTGCTTCTCTCGAACATTATACGTGACCATTTTTATTAATTATCAATTCCATTTTGAAATTTTAAAACAACATCAAGGTTTCGCCTTCGGCCATTATAAAATCAAAAATAAATTTTGGTCTGTCAGATTTATTGAAAATAAATGTTATAACGTTAAAAGTGCTATTTTTAGTTTAAGTTCATGTATACAGAGCAAATATTTTTTGTTTTATTGTTAATAAATAAAAAGCATAAGGTATTTTTAGCATTAAAAAGATATTGAAGTATTAACAAAACAATTTGAGGGATGTAGGGACTGATTTTTTTTTTTTGAAACAGTTAACATACTATCGGCCGAGTGATGATCGCGTTGTTAAAGTTAGCAATGAACTTAACAATGGGTTAGATTTAACAAAGAGGTAAAAATGAACACTCTTGGCCACCGGGCAGAACCAAAATGTTAACTATTTGTCACAACTTAATTTGGTTTGGAATTTTGCATTTAAAATTAAATAAATATGTTAAAAAAAATTAAAAATAATTACCTTGCACAAAATATGAAAAAAAATGGTTCGGCACTTCAACAAAGTAATTTTATATATTTTTTTAAACAAGCAGCACAATAAATGACCAATACTGCAGAACTTCTTTAAATTTGGGTTTTTAACAGGTTCTTTAATATGCCTACTACATTTTATTGATACATTCCGGTGGGTAGATTCATCTAGAGTAGACAAAATATTTGTTTTATTTTTCTAAAAAAATATATTAATTTAATACATAATAATAAAACTATTTATTTATAAGAATTTTATTACTTACTGCTCTTTAATATCCATCTATTCTTTTTAAAACAAAAGAATTCAATAATTTTATGTAATAACTAGATATTTCTACTAAAAATTAACCTCTTTCATTCGATTTGCCGCAAGGCCTTTGTCGAAATCCAAGTTAAACGCACTCTAGGGTGTAAAACTTGATCTAAGAACAGCGCATATACATATAATAATTTTTACACTAACGCTAGATGAGATAGGGTTTGGAGTAGCGTTTTGTACGATTTTAAATATTAATTGCCCTTTTTCATTGTTAAAGTTTTTAGACTACACCAAGCTCTGAAGTTCGAAAAAAATTTCCTTACTAGAAAGCTACTCAGATTATCTATCGCAACCTTCGAGCATATACTACTAGAGGCAGTCTTGCAACCTGGTCGTGCGAATACGAGAAAAAAAAATAAGAGTGCATTTTCCCCTCATTCTACGTGCTGAGTGGTGGGCGAGCGGGGCATATACTATTCTCCACCGACTAATTAGCACGTAAACCAAGAGAGAACAGTTGTACTTTTATTCGTCTTTTTCTCTTACGCACACTGTGTGACTTGATCGGACATATGGCTTGGCAAAATTTTAATATTTAGTAATGCAAGCTGAAAACAATAGGACAGTTAGCGCCTAAATCATTAAATTAAAACATTTTGCATGCTCTTGCGATTCAGAAGAGAGATTGCACTTATTGAAGCTTACACAAGAGCATTTACAATGTTTTAGTTTAATGATTTAGGCATGGTTCTGTGCAAGGTAATTATTTTTTAAATCTTTTTTATGCTTAATTGATTTTTAAGCGCAAAACTCCGAACCTAACTATTTCTTGCTATCTAGTTACCATGAAATCTTAAAAAATATGCTGCGTTGTCAAGTTTTTTCATTTTTCAATCTTTGTTAAATTTAACAATTGTTAAGTTCATTGCTAACTTTAACAACGCGATCATCATTCGGTTGTTTATGAATTATATTTGTAAGTTAAAAGACATTTAAAAAGCTTTGCGATAAATAATATGACATAATATGTTAATTACCTTGTAAACAATTTTGTACTTTCTGATTTAATTTTAAACGAAAAGAAAAAGGTATTACTTTACGTATATTTAGAAATAATTTGGATTGATGAAATGGTTGTTGCATAAAAAAAATACAAATACATTATTTTTTAGTTCAGTATATTGATCTTGCAGAGGTACATAAATTAAGACTTTCTTCCATAAAACATATTGTTGGCTCTTTTTAACCTTAAATATTTAGTGGCTCTGCAGGATTCAATTTTAGGTTATACTTACATTTTTATAAAAATTGAATTGGTATTTGTAGTAATACTTATAAATTGAATATAAATAGAACTTATATACTGACTTGAGCCTTCTTTATAGGATATTTCACCAATTGCCAAAATATCACAATATTAGAAACCGACGAAGGTATGTCCGCAAAACGCAGAATGCCTTTTTCAATTTTTATATATACAGCACAGCATGTTTTGGGTATAAATCGTTTAAAGAAGGCACAATAATTAATGTATAATATGTATAGCTTAAACGGCTTTAATTTTAAATGCAAACATAAAGTACAAACTATAACTAATTCTGGTTATTAAACACATATTATGAATTTTATTATTAATTTATAATTTTTATAATATCGACAAGTATGACACCCATTTATCTGTAAAACTTTTACGTACTATGATTTATTTTATTATTTGTTTCTTATTTACTTTCTTCATTTTTTTATTTCTTCCTACCCAAACACTCAACAAACTCATTGTTTTGCATGTGATCCCTTACTTAAACAACTTTTTTTGTAAACTGATTTTTATTATCTCTGTGTTGTTTTTATGCATGGTGTTCCTATAAGGCCAAATGTCAAAACATTTTCTCATAATTTTACCACTTCTTAAAAAATACTATAAAATTAATAATATATTAACCAATAAGTAAACGTAACCTGTTTTCTTTCAAACATGTTTGTTTTTTATTAGTTGAAGGTTTAGTTTTTAAAAATAGATTAATTAACATTAGAAATTATTTAAGATGATTGACAATTAAAATTGATGTACGCATTTTAGACTTTCGTTTTAAATAATGCATACAGGACAATACAATAAAGAATATAGAAAAAATCCAGTTTAAATACCTAAAAAGGCATTTTTAAAATTTTGTTTTATATACAGTTTATTTACAACATGTAGGCGGCTTTTTTTATTTACTCAGTAATAAAATATTTTTTTAAACCTATAAATATAGCACGCTATATCGAATGTTGTATTGGTAAATAAACCGATATATTTAAAAAACATTCCTTATCTGAAGTTATTTTATTATTTTTTAAATATTTTTAAATTATTTTAAGCATTGATAATTTTTTTAATACAGGAGTTTTTTAGTTTTAATTTAATTAGATTTGCATTTTTGCATAAAGTTTTCAGGCTATAATGATTTTTACATTTTGTACTTAAAAAAATTCTTCCCAAAATTTTAATTTCAATTTTTATTTGGCAGTTGGCTTTAAAATTCTTTTTATGTAGTTTGTGTTATCGTTTCTATTGGGTTAATGCACGTCTGTAATAGAGATTAGTGTTAATTCCCAATGCATACCGGCTATTCGGTCTTTTACTGTCCATTTAGGCATTAGTAGTTTTAAGGAAGAATTACAAGACACCACCTATTATTAAATACTTTTTGTTGAGTCGATTTATAATACAGGGTGTCCCACGACGAACCGACGCGGTCGATTTCTCAAAAACTTAGCCACGGAAAATTTTGAAAATTTGGTAGTTTACTTATATCGATGAGAGCAACTCGTCTAAAATATTTTCAAGATGGTGGCACTGCCGGTTATCCCGGGAGTCGATGCTAACTTCCTAAGTTTTAATGGAACACCCTATATTTTCTTGTATTTTTCAATTCCTCAGAAAATTCTAGATAAATTTTGTGTTTAAAATGACGTTTGCAGACCCCAAAATAAGGAGAAATTTTTCCTATACGGCATACTCTATTATTTAATTTGAGTTGAATTCACTGTGAAAAAGAGGCCCAATTTTGTATATTGAGTGGATATTTTGTGTGTAAATTTATACAGGGTGACTAAAAATTAAGTACAAAAATTAACTAATAAAAAACGTAAAAAATCAATTTTTTCAAATAGAAACCCCCTACTTTTATATTTTAATCGTATTTAGCATTAAAAAATAAGGTAACTTTGTATTGAGTAGTCTATTCCGAAAATGTATAGTTTTCGAAATAATTGACAATTTAACATTTTGTATTGTAAAAGTGCTATACGGTTAATTTTGTTATTAGTGGACCATGACGGCGGGACCATAAAAAATATCGTATATTTTACTCCAACAACAACAAAAGAAGATTGTATGGCAAGGATAAGGGACGAATTCTAAAGTCTGTCTCATTAGAGCAGCTATTAATGAAGAACTTATTTTAAGATGCAAAAAATGTTTTGAACATTTACTAAAATAAGGTGGTAAATATTTTTGACGCATTTATTTAAAATAATTGTTTTTTTCAATGCAATTGTTTTTTTGCTGGAAATAAATATTTTTTTATTAGTTTTGCTTCTAATCGTAATTTTTAAACATCTGAATAGTGACCTTTCTACGTCCGACTGTCTTTTTTTCGTTGCGTCCCGCCGTCATGGTCCACTAATAACAAAATTAAAGAGCCGTATAGCACTGTTACAATACAAAATGTTGTCAATTATTTCGAAAACTATACATTTTGGAAATAGACCACTTAATACAAAGTTACCTTATTTTTTAATGCTTAATACGGTAAAAATATAAAAGTGGGGTTTCCATTTGAAAAAATTGACTTTTTACGTTTTTTATCAGTTAATTTTTGTACTTAATTTTTAGTCACCCTGTATTAATTTACACCCAAAATATCCACTCAATATAATAAATTGAGCCTCTTTTCACATGGAATTCAACTCAAATTGAATATGCCGGATAGGAAAAATTTCTCCTTATTTTGGGGTTTGCAAACGTCATTTTTGACATAAAATTCAAGATATGATGAAAACGGTTAAACTTAGGTATAGCATATTAAACACGAAATATATTTAGAATTTTCTGGGGAATCCAAAAATGCAATAATATATAGGGTGTTCCATTATTAAAAATAAAGAAGTTAGCATCGACTTCCGGTACAACCGGAAGTGCCACCATCTTGAAAATATTTTATACGAGTTGCTCTCATCGATATTAGTAAACTACCAAATTTTCAAAATTTTTCGTGCCAAGTTTTGAGAAATCGACCGCGTCGGTTCGTCGTGGGACACCCTGTATATAGTGGCATATTGTAAAATAAAGGACCAAAGTAGAGTTAATTAATGTTTTAAAAAACATAAGAGATAAATAACGTACAATTTACAAGCCTAAAAAATATAAAATAGTTTAATTTTTTAAGCGCCTTTATGTTACTTAGGTAAATTTTGGTTAGCGGGCTGAGCTAATAAAAGTTAAAGTTATTATTTCTATATTTAACTTCATAAAAATTTATCAAAGATATAAAGCCTGCTAAATTACCAAATGATTTGGTAAAGGAAGAATTAAAAAACATTACCTATTATTAAATATTTTTTGTTAAGTCGATTTATAATATAGTAGCATATTGTAAAATAAAAGACCAAAGTGGAGTTAATTCATGTTTAAAAAAAACATAAGAGATAAATAAAGTACAATTTACAAGCCTAAAAAATATAAAATAGTTTAATTTTTTAAGTGCCCATATGTTACTTAGGTAAATTTTGGTAAGCGGGTTAAGCTAACGAAAGTTAAAGTTATTATTTCTTTTTTTAACTTCACAAAAATGTATCAAATATTTAGAGCTTGCTAGATTACCAAATAATTTGGTAAAGGTGCATGCTAATAAAGAAAACATGAAATTTTAGTATTTTTAATCACTTGAAACGTTTGATTGACAGTATCTGATGTATTTTAATCGGTTTAAATTAAAATATTTACATATCTATAAATGTAAAACCAAACAAGCCCATACACTATTAGCAAATAATAAATTTTACCATGTATTGCTAAGGTGTTGTGAAAAGGTTAATTGTAAAACAAAGAGATATATATAATATATATATATATATAATTATATTTTTTACGACAAATAAATTAATAATATAATATATGTATATAGTAATATTTAAAATTATTTTGAAATATAGGTATAAAAATAAAGTATATATAAATTATATTTTTATATATAAAATATTTTTATATTTTTATATATATAGATAATAATATTATTGTTATATTTCCTATAGCCTAAACATTACCGTTTCTGAGTTTTTAGAAAAATTTAAAAATACAGACCATAATTTAAAAATTGTTTACACCCTGTAACATATAACGAGCTGCTCGTAATTAAATTTATTGCTTAGCTCAAGGTTTAAGTTAACTATCACATAAAAGTTTTACCTTAATATTATACAGAGTGTTGAAAAAATTGCCTTAAAGTTTGGACACACATTTTATTAAATAACGTCCTTAAGTTAAATGAACACCCTGTATTTAGTCTCCTACTTTGACGCGGAACTAAATTCCCTTTAAAACCATATTAGGGTTTCCTATACCTATCTCTTCTGCTTTTTATGCAAAAGGCGTTTTTATATTTGACTTATCCTTTATCTTAAAAATGGAACACCCTGTATTGTAATTAAAAAAAACTTTTTATTAAGGATCACGTAGATTTGCTAAAAGCAAATTTTTAAAAATAAGATGTATCTCAAACAAAATCCAGGCAAAAGTAATAACTCCAATTTATTGCTATTTCTAAAATATTACAGCATTCTTAAAAATAAGGATCGAAATATAGTAGAAGGCACTAATTGTTGAGATAAAATATGTTAAATTGCCCTTGTTTCTTAGCAAATGTATTAGACTTTATTTTTTATAACAACCGAATAGCTAACAGACATAACTTTTACTACTACAGTGACGAAAACCTAATAATTTTGAAACCCTTGATCACCAGCACAGATGGTCTGTTAAAGTTGGGGTGGAATAATTGGAAACACAAGTACTTTTTTTTACCATAAAATCTGATACATTTGCCAAGAAACAAGGGCAATTTAACATATCGTCCCTTAGCTAACAACACCGCATAAGTCATTTTTACCAACTTTTACAGGAGAAAAAAAATTTGGTCTATTTTAAAAACCGGTGGAATTTTTCTGTTGTTACTTAATAAATACTCTAGTTAGGGTTAAGAAATAATTATTTATACTTATTTTGTTAATTTACTTTATTTTTACTTTTATTTTATGATTGAGCGGGCTGAATTATATTTTATTAAAATTAAAGCGCTGTTGTTTGGGAAAATGTTTAGGGAATAACATATTATTTGGCGGTTTACAAAGAAAAGTTTTTATTAAGAAATATTTTTAAGAATATTTAACAATGTTATAACATAGGTATCTATAACCCAAATTTTAAGAATTACATTCTTGAGATCAATTGCTTAAAGTTATTTGGTGACACGAACCTTTCAAAGAAAAACAACTTTCAAAGAAATAACATATAGTGGTAGTAAAAATATAAAAATTAAAAATAATACTTGAAATCTCTAGATAATAGTTAGTTGTAGTCTTTAGCGATTGCTGTACAAAAAGGTCATCATAAAAAGAGCCAACTAGATGGTAATACACTTTTTAGGTCTTGCAAATCTTCATACTTCCGTTTTGTGATTGATATTTTAGCTGCATTTAATTTCTGCAGGTAATTTATTTTTTAAGCTGTTAATTCGCATGGGACGATGGTAACGACTGAAGCTCATTAAAACCAATTTTATACCAAATAGTGCCGTTTGGTCTGTATTTTAGCATACATACACCAGGCTGTATAGATTTATAAATTAATTCTTTTGAAAAGTCCGTAAAAACGTTAGTTCAAATAACGAGCTTCATAAGGCATAGGAACACTCCTAGCTGTTTTAGTCATAGCCATATAATAAATAGGCTTGAAGATACGGGGGCCCATTTTATCAATTTAACATCCTGTGTGAATACGTGACAAGCTCCGGACTGCAATACCTTTGCCCCTTTTTCCGGCTCGATTTTTCCAAAACATGTTGAGCGTATCCTTCTTTCCGTAATTTTACCAATTTTATGACTGCAACAAACGCCCACTGATCTTTCTTCGGATGGAATAGGCTCAGATTAAGTTTCAAAAATAATTTTTTCAAATAATTTAAGGCCAAGGCATTTTTTTTCCCTCAAACTTACAATTCTCTTTATATGTGTGATAGAGCTTTATATAACGCCAAGGGTGGACAAAAAAAATTTTTTTTCAGACGGTGACGTACATTATCAACCGTCAAAACGTAGGTTCTACTATCAGTTCTTTTTGGGGGATTCTTTTGGTTTTTTGTAATTTTCTTTGGTACTGTATCAACGTGAGAAGTTATAAATATCTTGGTGCTCCCAGTTCATGTTTTTCCAGAAATTTTGAAAAAAAAATTGCTATAAGTTTTATGTTGTCACATGGTCTGAGTTTCGATTTCTTTTTAAAACGCAAAAGTTCACCGGGGTTTCATTGATTTCCCCTTTAGGGCGTTTCCCCTTTAAATTTTCCTTAGTCTTAGTGCTTTTTTTTCTTTTTTATCCCAAAAAATGACAAACCAACGACTTGGGGTGTTGGGGGGGCCAACCGACTTGCGCGCTGTCACTACTTTTTTTAAATTTCGGCTTCTGATTCCGGAAATCTATATCATGTGACCAATGGTTAGATTCGCAATGAGCAGCTCTATCTAAAGGCATTAAATGTGAAAACCGCCAATTTTCGACTTTTTGCGGGGGTTTTGTTTTAAAGGGCGATATTTCATCCAACAATTAGAACAGGGTGCCTTTTTTTATATTTTGATCCTCATTTTTAAAAATGCCTTTTTAAATTTTAGAAATGGGGAAAAAATTGAAGTTATTACTTTTGCCCCCCTTTTGTTTAGATACATCTTATTTTCATAAATTTATACTTTGCCTTTAGCAAATCCAAAAGGGGCCATTAATAAAAAAAGGTTTTTTTTTTAAAAATACAGGGTGTTCCATTTTTAAGATAAAAAAAAATATAAAAAAACCTTTTTTTATAAAAAGCAGAAGAGATAGGTATAGGAAACCCTAATATGATTTTTTTAAAAGGAATTTGTTTCGGTCAAAGTAGGCACCAAATACAGGATGTTCTATTTAACTTTTTAAGGAAAAATTTAATAAAAAGTGTGTCCAATCTTTTTAAACAATTTTTTTTTAAAACTCTGTATAATATTAAGGTAAAAAAATTTTTTTGTAGTTAACTTAAACCTTGAGCTAAGAATAAATTTAATTACGAGTAGCCGTTATATGTTACAGGGTGTAAACAATTTTTAAATTATGGTCTCTATTTTTAAATTTCTCTTTTAAAATTTTTTAGAAAGGTTTTTTTTAGGTATAGGAAATATAACAATAACTCACCTTTTTTTTTGCATAGTATCTAAAAATATCAAAAAAAAAGGGGTGTTCCATAAAAAAATATAACTTTTTTTATGTACTTTCTTTTTTTAAAACCCTTTATATTTCAAAATAATTTTGAAATATCCTTTTCATGGACCCACATATGACCGTGCTAAAAGTTTTTCCCAACTCTTTTTTTTTGTCGTAAAAAACCCCGGCGAATGGGGGGGGGCCACCCTGTATTTTATATATATATATATATATATATATATATATATATATATATATATATATATATATATATATATATATATATATATATATATATATATATATATATATATATATAAATATATATATATATATATATATATATATATTTTTTATATATAAA
>JAHBCN010011217.1:0-29553 GCA_019359885.1 Listronotus oregonensis | reverse complement strand
AGAATAATTTTTTCGAAATATCAAAAAAAAATTTACAGCTATAGTTAAGTCCTTTTGTGGACACACTGTATATAAAATTTTGCTTCTCTTTGATAACGAAACAACTTTAAAAGAAGAATAAAATCAGTGTTTATATAAATTAAACTAATTATTGAACCAACTTATTCTTTTGTTAAATAAAGAATTAGACATTTTTAGAATTAAGTATAAGGTCGGCGTTAAAATCACTAATTCTTATTATTAAAGAAATAACGCAAAACCTATTAAAATAAGAAAATATCATCTAGAATTGTAAACAGTAATCTTAAGCTAAAACTTGTTTATTCTCAAATAAAGCTTAAATTATTCTTTTACCTTAAAGCTTTACTACACTTTGAACAAGCTGCTTTAAGGTTTTTAGAAAGTATTTCATATTTTAAATCAAATAACTTATTCTTTTCTGAGAACTGTTTAAATGGATACTTAAGATGAAGAATTTATTTTAAGTATACCTTCGCATTGATTATTATTAAAACGAAGGTAGTGTTGACAGAAGTGGTATCATCTTAAAATTAGTGGAGATTTTTTTCCGTGTAGCCTCTCAAATATATTATTGTCCATTATTTATATTTTTTCAAAACACTTTTTGCATATTTTAGGGATACTGTAGCACCAAAAAACGAAAAAAAAATACTTTTTTAATTTAACACAATATATCGTGTATGTAAAAGTAAAAAACGAGAAATTAAAAATTCAATTTAAAAATTCTGCTCCCAATTTCCGATTTTACTAATAATGACAGAAATTTAATTTTTTGTTAAAGAGTAAACCTAAAATATTTTAATTTAGTTGATAATTTTTCAGAAATATTTCTTTCTTTGATTTGTTAACAAACATAAATTTAAGCATAATAAGCCAATTTACCGGCGCGACTGGCGTAATGTGTTTTTGACAATTTTGAAATAGTGACTAAGATTAGTTTGGTTGCATTTCACTTACACGGATCGGTGAATTTAGGTAACATTGGCGACGACCTTGCAAACTATTGCACTTATTTATAGTCCTAGCAAGAAATTCTTAATGCAATAGTGTTATTGATAATATTTGTAATTGGTTTTCAACAAAAGCAATAAAGTTACCAAAATAAAATTTGGCATTTTTCCTTTATAACTCTTTAAGTAGTTTAAAAATACCTTTTAATAAATCCAACGATGCGTAAATAATAAAATATAACCTGAGACTCTGTTAAAAATAAAAATATCAATGTTGCTAGGCCGCAAATTTAGTTTATTTGAAGAAAAGAAAACACATCTTATACAATTGTAACTAGATTAGATTATTTGAGCGGAGATGGCAAAAATGACCTTCACCACTGCAACCTTACCAGATTTATTGTGGTTTCTCCTATCGTTCTTTAGAGTACCTTGTTCAGGTCCGTCGTTTTAACTAGACTCTAGAGTCTTGACACTGGCCACTCCATATATTTTGCCGGTTTTGGCTTTTCCTCACCAAGCCTAGTAAACCTAAGCCTACATAGTGCTTTGCAGTGGCACCACACATGTACGGCTGTTTCTTCAGCCTCCTGGCAGAACCTACACAGGCTATCCTTCACCAGGGCTATTCTTTCCAGGTGATTGTTGAGGCCTGCCGAGATTCCACAGAATGGCTCAGGGCCTATCATTTCCATGGTGATCCTCTTTTGGCTAGGTCGTCGGCCTCTTCGTTACCTGGGTGGCCCCCGTGGCCTGGCACCCAGGCTACCATAAGTTTGTTTTCTAAGCCGACTTTATCCAGGGCCTGTATACAGTCCCCCACTAGTTTGGAATTAACTTTTGGAGAACTGATGGCCTTCAGGGCCACTTGGCTGTTTAAGTAAATGACGATGTTTTCCTTTAATTCCTTTTTCTTTAATTAGCATGGCACAATGCATTATTGCTGTGATTTCCGCTTGGAAAACCGTGGCGTGCTGATCAAGACGTAAGGTTATCTTTTCTCTAGGCTTGTCTCTATAGATGCCAGCCCCTGCTCCCTGGTTGGTCTTGGAGCCATCTGTATACCAGATATGATCGGCTTTGATTGGAGAGCCTTCTTTCCAGTCCTCCCTATCTGGTATGACAACCCAAAAGTGTCTGTTAAAGATGAAACGAGTGGTTGACCTGTCCGAGGGCATCTCAAACAGTGAGTTGACCTCTTCGTCCTCCTCTATTTCTTATTTTGAGGTCATTTGATGTCCTATAATTGGACTTTAACCTTGTTTGAGTCTATAGAGTACCGCCTTTACTTCTCCCTGTATGTAAATGTGGAGTGGCAGCAGGTTTAACAGCACTTCCAGGACTGCGGTTGGGGTTGTTCTCATAGCTCCCGTGATGCATACGCATGCTAGCCTTTCCACACTTTGAAGTTGTCTGGTTGCTACGGTCTGCGTGACCCTTGCTCCCCAGGCAACTGAGCGGTAGGTTACCATGGGCCTTATTACCATTTTATACAACCACAGGTTCATTTTTGGGTTCCCAGCTTTTTCCACAAAGCCTGCGACATCTCCCGAAGGCGGTTTTTGCCTTCTGAACAACTTTGTTGAGGTGTGGTCCCCAGTTAATATTTTTGTCAAAAATGACTCCTAGATACTTAACCTCTTTTGAGAAGGGGATTTCTACTCCATTGAGCTTTGGACATCTGAGTGCCCTTAGTGCTTTTTTCTTTGTGAAGGGAACGATAACGGTCTTTTGCGGATTAACCGACAGGCCTTCTCCCCTGCACCATTCGTCTACGATGCTCAGTGCGTTTTGCGTTCTTTCTGAAGCAAAGTTCAATTGTAACTAACTACATATGACATTGCAATTATTTGCATTTTATAATTTAAAATGCAAATTATTACATAAAATGCACAATTAAAAGTAATATTGTTATTTCTATTATGGGACAAATTACGAAGAATTTAAGTACTAACGTAGAGTGGTTGCCTTGATGAGGAGGTTTTTTTAACACGTGACTTTTAGTTATCAAAATTTGTTGTGAAAGAAAACACATTTGTAAGGAGGAGTTTCCACAACCTAGACACTGTAGGATGAAAAAATGAACGTAAGCACCTTCGCCGCCATGGGGACAAAAACAGAAGAATAAAAGTTATATATATATATATATATATATATATATATATATATATATATATATATATATATATATATATATATATATATACAGTACCGCCTGAAAGTATGCGACATATAGAAAAATTTTATTATGACGTTTAGAAAAAATCGATTTCGCAGATCATCTCTGCATCACTTCAAACCTCAGAACAATTGGACGATCCCTATTGCCATTTGTTATTTGGCAGTAAATTAGAATTTTGTTAGGTCGGTTGACCGAAAGTCCCCTTAGTTGTCAAAATATCGAAAAATTTTATAAGGATAAGTTGTTCAGAATTTAAGGAAGGAAATTTTAAAAAATGGTATTTTTTGGAAACCCAAGTTGTCGCATAGGAATTTTTTAAATACCGTAACTCGAAATTTTAAATAATAATTTTAAGCGTTTAAACATATCAATGTTACAATTGAAATAACTTCAAATAAAAGAATTATTATTTTAAATTCTGACTTACGGTATTTAAAAAATGCCTATGCGACAACTCGAGTTTCCGAAAAATACCATTTTTTTAAATTTTCTTCATAAAAAAAGGACTAACTTACTAAAGTAAAAAAAGTGTGCCAAAACATCAGTTTAGGTGTAAAAAACCTGTTTTTAAATGGTAAAGAAACATTTTCAATCAAAAATTGTTTTATGGAAAAAAATATCCAAATTTTTGTTTTTACCCAAATGGCTTAAATTTTTACACATAGCTAAAGAATTAAATTCTGAACAACTTATCCTTATAAAATTTTTCAATATTTTGACAACTAAGGGGACTTTCGGTCAACTGACCTAACAAAATTCAAATTTACTGCAAAATAACAAAATGACAACGGATTGTTCAATTGTTTCTGAGGTTTTAAGTGATGCAGAGATGATCTCGAAATCGATTTTTTTCTAAACGATATATATATATATATATATATATATATATATATATATATATATATATATATATATATATATATATATATATATATATATATATATCGTATTTTAAAATAAGCCGTGGTTGAAGTTTAGAAACTTTATATTATGATTTTTGTTAAAGGTCTTGGATAGAAAATAATAATTAAAAAAAAGATGAGAGCTCACACACCCAGAGCTTGAAACGTCTGTGAAGATATCACTAGTTTTTTAAAGAGCATGTGGGGTGGTACCTCTTCAGGCGAAGATAGCTTGTCTACATTCTGCTACCTGGTTCGTAATTTATTAAAAAATAATAAATGTAGGGAACGACTAAAAAAATTAGGTAAATTTTACATTAATCAAAATATACCTTTTCTAATGTCACCAATATCCATTCTACTAGTATGACATGCTTTAGGTCAAATGAACCAGATAATTTAATTTTCTTAGCGGCAATTTTAATGCAATGCACAAGAAATAATTATTAGGTATTACTTAACGAAACGTGTTAAAATTACGCTATTTGTTTATACTGCCTTCGTGTTATAGTTTATGTTTCACAGGAAAAATAATAGTTGAAAAATAGTATCATTTCTATACCAGACAACTTTCCTGAAATACAGCACAATATTTTTTCTTGTCCTGAGACCATATTTTGGTCAAATTTTTGTTTGGTAATATTAATAACAGTTTGTTTGTTTACTTCTAAACTATCGCTTTGTCTTATTTTTTCTCGTTCATGCTTATCGGCTGAGTTAGCTAATAAACCGTACTCTTACTTTGTACAGGCCGTATGTAACGTTATTAATCTAACTATGCATTAATTTTATATAAAAAAAAAACAAAAAATACCAAAAATATAAATTTTAAAATTAGTAAAAATAAATCTTTGTTTTTAGAAAAACTTTTTTTGTTACTGTTATATCAAATTCCAAAATTTATTTTTTATGCCAAAGTAACTAATTTGTGATCGAAATTTTTGTACTCCAAATTTGCAACAGTATATAAATAATCACTGTAATTATGTTCAAAAAACTGTTCCCAAAATAGTGGATCTGTCATTAGATTAATAAAATTTCCTCTAACTAAAATAATATTATTTAATTCAGTTAGTTCTGGTTAGTCCAGGTTAGTTCTGGTAGTGTAATTTAATTTTTTGGTCATTAATTGCGTTTTTGGGTATTTGCAAGTTGGTGACAGATTTATTATTATGAGAACCTATTACGTTGTATGATAACTAAAAAGTAAATAATTAACTTAAAAACACTTACATTTGTACATACAGAAAGTAAAAATTATGATGTTCACGATTTTAATGGGCGATGAGCCAAAAACACATAGTTTAAAAGTTAATTGTTTTCGAAATATGGCTTTTCAAAGTTTAAAAAAATTGGCAACACTTCGCCGGCTTTATCGCAGCAAGCCGAACGTGGAACGCTTTTTGCGAGTTTTTACGTATTTACACTCTTTTTTTTTAAGAAATGGACATTTATATACAAATAATGAAAATTACGTCTCGCAGTTTATTTTGGTATTTAATTCGATTCATAATATTTTGGTTATTAATTAAATTTAAGTTAAAAACAATAAATAATTGTTTGATTTTTATTTGTAATTAAAAAACAGTTGTACCTACCACAAAACCATGTTGAATATCCCTTAAGGAACACAAATTATTATATTTTAAAACAACATTTTTTTATTTAGATTTCTCGGTTGCACACATCCCTTTTTCAAAACTCTTTGGTACACTTGCACCACGGTTGTCGTAAATTTATAACATATCGGCATATTTTCCCGATTTAAAAACGGACAAAAAGATCGCGGCTGGTGAGCACAACGTACAACTAACTTTACTCCACGCACAAGGCTTCTTCTGGTTAGCGCTGTTGCCAATTGTTTTTAAATTTTTAACTAAGGGAAATTTTTTTTTATTTGTAGATTGAAAAGTGTAAAACTTATTTTATCAGCAAATAAATCTACTGATAAGCGATTAAGACAAAGGTTTTCAATTGTTAAGGTTTTCAGGAATAATTGCTTCCAAAGTTTGTAACTTTGATATCATTTGAACAAAAATCTGTCAAGTTTTGACACATATGTCATATAAACTTTTTGACTTGTCCTAAGATCCACTATCGCCCATTAAGATCCTAAGCATCATACTTTTTACACCCTGTATATTAAAATCCCACCCAACTAAGCGATTTCAAAATTTTCTTATGAGTAAACCAATCAAATTTCTAAAAACTTAAACATTTTCTGTGCGTAAAAGAAATTTGATCCACAAGCAAAAGTAAAAAGGTCAAAAAAAGGCATTTAACCACAAATTGAAAGAGCTTCCGCTTCCTTAATAGAAGTGTTGTTTTGTTCTATTTTTAAACACAAAATGGATCACCTAATACGTAATACACGTAATCTGTACAATTACTACCTAATATGACACGATCTCAATATAGTAAACCGGATTATTTCCGATTTCTACCGGGTATCAATTAGATAAAATGTCTAAGTAGTTTTTAGATCACAGAATCATGATGTAAAGAAACAAGGTGTGTGCAATAACGTGACCAAGATACGTACTCTGACTGCGCCGATCCAAATCCGCCATGTTTGCTTTGTTTGTTAGTAAGTTCACCCAATTTTAATGCAGCAAACCTTTAAATTATTAAAATTAATGTAAAATTTATTTAAAAGTGCTGGGATGCAGTATAAAAATTGCCATACATGGAATGAAAAAATGATAATTTTTACATTCATTTATTTTACACTGAATCATTTCAACTATTTTAAGATTAAGAATTGCATTTGTCATAATTTTTCATACACGTTTCAGCAAGAGTCTGTTCAGTACATTTTAAACCTAGTTTTTCATAAAAAATGTGAGCACTTAATACTTATTGGGCTTGAATCTCTTATACACCTTTATTTTAATTAAATATAACAAAATTCTATTAAACCCATAATGGTGTTTAGTTTATTTAAATTGCCGCCCCAATATGGCAGATTTGGATCAAAAACGTGATTGTCTGATCAAGAAGGCTGCCTAGTAACACACTTTGTTTCCTTACATCATGCGCAGAACTGGCTTATATAGAGCGTGTCCCAGGACAGGTTGTCGAATGAAATAAAAAAATTGAATTTAAAAAGAGTATTTTAAAGTTATGGACTGCATGGTCCAAAAAGAGAGTTTACCAAAATCTACTCAAATTGGTAATATAAGGAATCAGTAAGAACAAAACTAGGAAAAATTTCAACTAATTATTTAATTTAAAAGAAAAAACAAACTTTTATAAAGATACATTGTTTAGGCTAAAAATTAATATTTTAAATAACAGTTCTGGGTCTTTAATTTAAACAATGGTGTTTGAAAAAATTATTCTTTAATAATCTGTTTCCATTTTTTTTGAAACTTCACGAGAAAATCGTTATAATATCTAGTACCTATTAATATTTAAAAAATAAATTTAATTTTTCATTTCTTTAGTAAAAAATGTTTATTGCGATATAAAATTATTCTTTTGTTAAAATTCCTTAAGTCTTAGATATTCCTTAAAAAGTGATAAAGTATCAGTATCTTCATAAACGCAGAAAACTTTAGTTATAGAATACTTTTTAAACACCAAAGTTTAAATTTACGAGTTATATCTCCTTATTATGTCTTACATATTATTTCTAAAAGATATATTTAAAAAAAATTGGCTCCAACTTTTAAATTAAGGGTACTTATTGGTAGCGTTTTTTCCAAAATTTCGTTGCTACCAACCTGTATAAAACCTAAATTTTAATACATAATTTAGTTCATTTTTCATATTCGGCCACCTATCCTGTGACATGCTGTGTAATAGAAATTAAATAATTTAAAATGTTTTATAGTCTTAGTGAATTTTAAATAAAAAATGTTTATCCTTCAAAATTATTTAACCCGAAGAAACAAAGATAGACTTTTTGTATACAGGGTCTTCCAAAATTAAAGCATAAAATATCTGTATCTTCTCATTCCGTCAGCTAAGAGATAAATGCTAAAATAAGTTACGAATCTCCTATCTTCTTACGCGCCCTGTATTATTAGAAGTTTATAATAAAATACCAGGAAAATTATTTAACCTCTTACTCTCAAGTTGTCAGATCAATGTCACATCATTTTTAAATAATAAACTACTCAAATCAAGAAAACATCAATATTATAAAATGGTTTTATTAGGGAAATAGTTATCGAGGAGTAGCGGACATGTTTGCAGCCTATTTTCCCAATAGGCCAATACCAAGTAAATCGACAATAGAACGGACGATAAAAAAATTTGAAACTACAGGCACAGTAATCAATAATTGCAAATGTGAAGAAAATCGACGTGAAAATCAGAGACAAATTGTACAAAACTAGAGGGATTTAGACGTGATACTTTGTGTAGAGGAGGCCGAAGGAAACATTAGCACGAGACAACTGGAGGACATTACTGGATAAGACCACACCACAATATCTCGAATTTTTAAAAGATGTAAATACCACGCTTACAAGTACGAAAGACACCAAGAATTAAGAGAAGGAGACGAAATACGACGACAGGAATTTTGCTTTGAGATGATGGAGAGAACAAACACTGACAGAGGTTTTTTACAAAATATTTGCTTTACTGACGAATGCACTTTTACATTGAACAACGAACTCAACATTCAAAATTGCCGGTACTGGAGTAACGAAAACCAAAATCGATTTGTTGAGACAAGGACTAAATATCCACAAAAAATTAATGTTTTGGCGGAAATTTTCGGCCACCATATCCTTGGACCATTTTTCCTTGACCGAAATTTGAATGCGGAGTACTTTCTGGAACTTTTAGAGGAACAAATTTTGCCTGCTTTGAACAACCTTGCTTAAATGAGAAATTGCAAGATGATTTGGTATCAAATGGATAAGGGCTGCCACACAGTACCAGAGCTGTGCGCGAATACTTGAACAACGCATTTAATAACGACATCATAGGCCCGAACCACGCAATATCTTGGCCAGCCAGGTCTCCGGATCCTTCGCCAAACGATTTTTTTCTATGGGGACATTTAAAAACTAAGCTTTATACCAATAAAAAATATGAAAATTTAGACCAGCTAAGGAATGCTAATTCCGCTAAATGTGCCAAAATATCGATGTACCAACTAGCCAACGTAAGAAATGAGTTTTATAATCGTTTGGGTTATTGTCTGGCAGTTAATGGAGAAATATTTGAGCATTTGATTAAATCCTGATATTTTGGTCATAAATTGATTTCTAAATGTAGACAAATTTGTTTTATTGTCTTGCGTAACTGTGAGTGCATGTGTTGGAATTAGCTGTAAACTATAATGAAATGCGAGGATTCTTTTTGAAATTCCCGTATAAAATTGTTCAGTTTTGGCAATTAAATTATAAATTAATGATCTAAATTGTCACTGATAAATCGATATGGTGTTTTATTATTGATTTCTAGAGTACAGGGTGCATAATGAGATACTACGTTGCAGAAGTATTTAAGCAGTTTACTCTTTACTGGTTGGTTGAAAAATGCTCAAATTTTTATTTTGGGTGGAACTTATTGTGCTCTTTAATAAATCCTAATAGCATTTTGTTCTAAAATAATTGGGGGAGCCAATATTTGACTACTTTAAAATTTACATGGGATTCCCTATGTCCCGCTCGGCGGAGCAACACCCGGTAGAAAAAAAATCCTATAACCATTTGTTGATATATCTTTAGAACGGTTAAAATTAAAACATATTTTTTTAAGTTAAAATTTTTGTTTTTAACAAATGATTTTTGACTGAAAACACGACTTTGAGACGAAATTTCAGATTTTAAGTCGAGACACCGCACCGGTACATTTTCTCTTATTTTAGTAGTATATGACATTCTGAACACAATAAGGCCTTTAATGTAATTTTTTGACACTTCTGCTTTGAAATATTTCGTTTTTTTTTAAATAACCTTAAGTGCCATGACTACATTAAAATTATTAATGCTAAATTAAGAAGCCATGTAAAAATAAATTAAATTGTCTCTCTGAAGAGGCCAGAAGTTGGCAAACTTTTATTTATAAATATCAAGTTATATTTTTTAAATGGAATTGGTGGGTTGTTAGACGTTTCAAAATTAATTTGGCAAATTTAAGTGCAGATTGCATAAATAATACCAGTATGTTAGAAAATACTTGTAAATTAACAAAAAAATTTTATTTAAACTTAAGAAAGATATTGTTGAATAAAATAAACCAGCATTTATATGTAATGCATATTCACGCTCAAAACTAAGGCATTAATTTAAACTTACCTTTTACTGTAATGTTACCATAAAACAGAACTAAAAATAAAATCAGAATAAAAACCTGCCAAATCGATGCAAAAGTGATATTTTTCTTTGTCTACTCTCTTAAATACGTCAACAAAACAGCTGATGGTGATGCGCTATATTACTTAATACCACACAGTCGATATTTGGCTGTTTTTAAAAACACTCATTAAATTGATATTTTGTGGTTAAATACATTATTTTAGTGTCGTTAACCCTATCCGGGGAGCGTAATTACATACTATACTATTACTCAGAGCACCGGCGATAGAGGTTGCTCTGAGTCGCAGTATAGATTGTAGTGACGAATACGCGCGAATTTTCACTTCATAATATACTACAGCCCAGAGCGGCGGTTAAAAATATTATACAAAATGCTGTATAGCATGTTGTATCACTTTGAAAATGTGTTGAAATTCTTTGGATGAGTACTTACAAAGGTATTTAAATGGGGGTTTTATTGCCTGCATAAAATCCTCAGACAGATTTGTTTTCTTTAATGTCCTGAACTATTTTAAATTATTGTATTGATACAATACCTGCTTTAACCTTACTCCCTTATAACTTTATAATAACAAAAAGCATAAGCACAATAACTTTTGACAGATAAGTACTACATGACGAGGGAGTTATTTCAGAGGTACGTAGAGGGAAGTATTGTCAGAGTTCTCAAATGTAGGTTGTATCACAGTTGTATATTTTAAATTCTTAGAATTAAAGTGGAAATTAAACCAGTTTATTTAGTATTTAATTTTTCTAATTATTACAAAAAAATACACTCTTTATAAATACGTGATGTACTTATTATATCGTGCTTAAAATAAAAGAAAATAAACTCATATAAATAAAACAACATTAAGCTTAAAAAACGGGCATAGTTGATATCAAATAAAATTATAAAGATAAAACAGAATAAAATAAAATACCTATACATTAGTGAGATTTAGCACTACGTCTATTAACAAGGACCGCTTCACTTAAGGATCTTGATGCTTTGCGTTTCCTATTAAGATTTTCATTAAGGTTATGTTAAAGATATTATCCATTTCAAGAATAAGTCGTGATTTACGTAGATATAATAATTATTAAAAATAATGTCATAATAGAAATACATTATGAAGTATGACCGATCAATTTGGCAACAAAACAGTTTAACAAAGATAAATATCAATAACTACGGCGTTGTAAATTACTCAAATCAATATTATATATTTTTTATTTTAGTTATGATAACAATGGACGTGATAGATAGGGTACCATAAAAAAGTTTTAAAAAACAATAAAAAATAATATTATTAAGATTTCATAATAATCTAACACATTTTAACACTATTAAAACATGCATACATAGCATTTTACATAACATTTTTAACCGCCGCTCTGGGCCGTAGTATATTATGAAGCGAAAATTTGCGCAAATTGGTCACTACAATCTATACTGCGATTCAGAGCAACCTCTGTCGCCGTTGCTCTGAGTAATAGTATAGTATGTAATTACACATCTGGGGAAGCTTTAAAAATCAAATACAATTAAATTTATTTGTCCATGCAGGCCCGGATTTGGGGGAGGGTAGGCAGACCTCTTGCCCCGAAGCCTTAACAAGAAAGGGGCCACCACAATAGATATATATATATATAAAAAAAAATATCCAAATTTTGACGGGTCAGCAATTTTTACTTTTTTTTCTTTTCAAACGGTCTTTTTTCGCATTTTTATCGTCAATAATTGCACAAACATAATAATATTGTTCTTGAATGTCAAAAACTATATATTCATATTTGTTCACTTTAATCCGTACAACTTTGATACATCCGGTCGTACAAAAATTACTCATTTTGACGCCAAAAATACTTAAAAAGACAAGCTAGAAATCTCTATAATGTTTATCAAAATTTTAATAATTTTAATTTTAATTATTTAAGATTAAAAATCTACTTAAAGACATAAAGATTTTACAAACCTCGGTCAGTAATATTTTAAATATTTTTTAGTTGAAAATGCTTATAAACAAATTACGCTGCTTTTCTTTTTTGTCAAAAATAATCCATTGAGGGCTGTTTGTTTTTTCCAATAATATTTAGGGGATCTATTATGTCTTATTTTAAAGCTTAGATCTTTAATTTAAAAAGAGCGGCTGTGGAACTTTCTACGTTAAATAGAAGCCAAGTTATGACGGAAAAGTTAGGAAAAATCGTTATTTTGCAATATTTTTGCATTAAATTTGAAATATCTTCAGTTCTAATTGAGGAATTTTAATTTAGAAAATGCCATTTTGTTTTTTTTCATAAGAAACAAAAAAGTATTTGGGAACATTTTTCTATCTTTAATAGTTTATTAGCTACGGTGTATTAAACAATTAAATAATTTATAACAATTTTCTGACCACTATTCCGAAAAAGCTAGTTTTAGATTCGGATTCAGCAGAAGAAAACAGTAGTTGTTTTCATGTGCTGGACCTTGTTTTGAATAGTAAGATGTTGGGCCCCACATGAAACCTGTTCAAGGGCCTCCACAGTCCAAAATCCGGCTCTGTGTTCATGGCTACTTAATTTAAAATTAACGGCCTTATTTAGTCATGATACTGTAGATTGAAATTAAAACGAAATATGTTAAAGCTGACGTATCAAAAATTACATATGAGGTGTAATTGTGTTCAGAGTGTTGTATTCTATCTAAATAAAAAAAATATATTTTATATAAAATTAGGAAGTACTGGTCATATCCATTTAAACGGAAGTGATACAAAACAAGTCAAATAAAGCATAATTATGTTACATAAAAATGTTACATGTGGAAACCACCTCTAAGAAACACCTGGTATAAATGAAGGAAATTTGCTTACCATTTTGGTATGCGGTTAGCAAGATAGTTGAGTATAAGAGCCTAAAGGCACCCTTAAAAAAAACCTTGACGACGTCATAGGTATTCACGCTGTTCTATACTCACCGTAATTCTAAGACTATCTAGAATAATTAACGTTCAGTAGTATCTATCGAGGTTATTGGTTTCATTATGTGACCCGCCCGCCTGTTCTAATAAATTCGAAAGCTATAATTTGGGCATAATGTTTTTATTATTTGTTAAACTCCAGGTTAACACGAGTTTACGTAACTGTGACACGCCTTTAAAAAATATACGGAACCGGATTAAAATTAAGTAACTTGAATTCGTAATTAATTTATGTAAGTACGTGAATCGCATCAAATTTAAAAAAGATCTAGTGGCATTTTAAGTTATTTTTATATCCCACAAAAAACACTTATGTAAAATAAGGGCTAAGTTCCTATCCAAAAATGTTGACCTCTTAAAGTACTGATATCTAAAATTACACCAAGTTCTGTCCACAAGCTTGGCAGATAATCTGTCTGTATTAATGAATGTTCTTTTTTGATTAATACAGATAGATCAGTTCAAAACTTGCCAAGTCAAAAAAGAATGGAACAAAATGGTAGAAAGAACATGAACTAAATCTATATCTCAGTATTTAAGAGGCCAATATTTTTGGATGGGATTTTGACCCTTATTTTACATAAGTGTTTTTAGTGAGGTCTCTTTTTTTCTAAGTTTAATAAACAAAAATAAAATGGAGGAGGGGATCTCATGCATTTTTTTGACTTTGATGGTCTGGTAAAAAATAGCAATTTTCTTTGATTAGTGAATAAATCCTGCCTATATTTTAAATTCTAAGACAGTTATGACCTCAGACAAGACACTCAGATTCAATAACATTCTATATTATTAATTTCTTAAACATCCCCTAAATATACGATATTACGCCTCTTTCTCAGGAGGTTCCGAGTAAAAATGTGTAGTTTTTACATTTTTTCCTTTACTTGTAACCTTAAACCTACTTACCTTTAAGTTATTACTCCCTCAAAAAGTGCCCATATTTTGATGAGTAAATGAGTGAGTGAGTCAGTCAGCAAGTTAGTCGGTAGTAAAATGGGCGATTTTCAAAATCGAATATCTCAGAAACCATTTTACATAATTTTTCCAATTTTTTAACAGGTAATTAGAATACTTATGGGAATTTAAATACCAAATCTCACACCTTTATATGAATTGATAACGAAGCTATAATAGGGGGAAAAACTGGTGCGTCAGAGCGGAACTTGGCCTGGCGCACTACCGTGCGCCTTGATTAAAAGTAGTGAAAATTGTTACATTGGCGAATGAGGGTTATTTAGCCATACCAATCTACCAACTACATGTAGGTTAAAGAGGTAGCGCATTTCTAAAGGTGGACTTACATTGCGAATTAGATGCGCGCATCAAATCTTGCCTTGTGTTAACTTGTTTAGATCTCTGAATCACGCTGCGCGAGGACGATGTAAAGCGAGGCAAAACTGTTTAGTTCACATCAAGGGTGGTTCGCTCTGCTGCCTTGCGCTATGTAGACTGGCTATGCAATGTAATGAATTAAGAGCAGTCAATAATTTTGACTGAAAAATATAAAACCTGGGATGCTTAAGATAGGAATTATTATAATAAAACTAAATGCGTAGATGCTTGGATGCGCGATGGATTTCCGCTTTGATTTGTAAAGATGATGCGGGCATCAATTTTGAAGAAAGATTCGCACAATGTTTTTCCGCCTTAAGACAGAAGTGGGTTCTTAAAATGGAAAAAGAAAATGTTTTTGTGATGTGATCTTTTCTAATAAAAGCCGAGATATATTATTGTAATAAAAAATCAGTAATAAGAAAATCTAAATATAAAAATATTTGACGTATTCGCAAAGTTTTACCATAAATGTATGTATGTTTGTTTTTTAACCTTAAATTAAATTTTTGTCTTTTAGGGAACTTTTGTTAAGTTTTTTTATCAAGATAATAATAAAACAGTGACTGGTCAAAAATCTTAAAAAACTATGCTGTTTGTAAAAAATATGTAGCATAATATTTTTTTTAATAAGCTTTTTAAATCTGCAAATTATTTCCATAAAAAAATGTTTTTATTAAATTATGATTTAGACTAAAGTTCATTGTAAAACATCGGTTGCTCTGACCAAGATTTTACGTAATTCTCTGCGAATTTGCATTTATGTTATAATTAATTAATATGATCACACATAAAAAGTACCTTTGTTGTCCCCAGGTTAGGCAAATTTGTGTCGCAGGTTAAAACAATAATAAAATACTTTTTTATAGCAAATAATTTAAATAAAAAAATGTAATAATGCAACTTATTATTTTAAATTCTATCCCATGACACAATTTAATGTGAATAATTAAACAGAATAGGTACACAATAATTAAATGCTCCAACATTTAGTTTTCTAAAATACATTGTAACATGTGTAGCTCCTAAATTTATTTAAATGTCAACAAAACTTTAACTGACTTAAAATATCTCATAATTTCAAAATAAAAAAATACACATTACATTAATTATGACGGATTGTGTATAATCAATCTTTTCAATTGGTCCTCCATAAGTGCCACCTTGTTGAGTTGTTAATATTGATGTTGATTTGATTAGTATACCAGCCATATGTTTTGCTATATCTAATGAATCGTCATTTAATCCTACTATTATTTAAGACCGTTTCTTGTAATGATAGTTTACTATTTTATATTTAAATTAAACACCCACACTCGCATAAAGAAAATATTTTTGTCCCATGAATATGTATACTGTATAGTTATCGTAAATTGGAACCCTGTTGGAATACTCTTTCCATGTGTAAGAAATGGCGTCCCCCACAACTCTTCACATTTTTAAATCCGTAATTTACCTTAGTAATGATCCCACTTTTAAAAATAAGCTTTGTCCTTTAGCTCAGCCTTTAGAGGACCTCTCTTGCCCTAATAAGATTTTTTTACGGCTTTTGTCTTAAAGAATTACTCGACATTTTTCCTAGTAGCTCCCAATGGATTACCATAAAGCTCTTCTAAGCATACCTTTACAGCCCCAACCTTCTTACTTTGCCTGCTTCTTTATTTCTGGAGCATATATACTGTGGAACCTGTTGCCTGCAAATGTCTTTCCTTGTCTTTTAAATACCTACATCTTTATGACCTAAGATAAAGTATTTTCTCTTACTTTCCTAAAAACACCCACGGCACGTTCGTAGTACATTTTCGTCCATGTTGTGGTTATTGTTCTGTTGATGTATTGTTGCCGGTGTTGTCTGTGAACTATTAAATATCTATACTAGCGTTATTAAAATCTGTTTTTTTTTTGTTTGATAAACACACCTGAACAAAGAAATTACTGACTTTTTAAACCAATGCAATACATTTTCTTTTGTTTTTAAGGTTTGCCTGTCAGTGTCAATATTGTCAGTTGTCAACTCTTTTCACGTTTGTTGATGTTTATATACTCTTTAGTTTATGTTTATTTAAAATTATGTTTGAAAATTTTTCACTTTATAACGTGTCAATAGCGCATGACCAACTTGAGAATCAACGGCCAAGTTCTTCATTGAAATTCAGATGATAATAGAACACGTGACATATAATGGATAGAAGAAAAAGGAGCAAAAAAATGTCAACGAGTAACTTGGTTTAAAAAGCAATTTTATTGGTCAATCCCGAACTTTAGCTAAAGACCAACGTCAAAAGATAAAACTTGATCAAATTTAAACGGCAATCGAACTGCGGACAGCACTGGCAGCATCAGTTATAAATGGTTATGGTAAATGACATAAGTTTATGGCTTTTGTTATTATATATATATATATATATATATATATATATATATATATATATATATATATATATACAAATATATATAAAAGGGTGTGTTTATATCAGGTATGCGGTCTGTGACTAATAAAACTATTTTTTTTTATTTAATATTTCGTCAAGTATTTATTAACTTCATCAGGAGGCTAAAAATTATATAAAAAAAGGACCTATAAGTAACATTTTAAATAGTCTTAAAATTAGATTGTACTTACAAACTTAGAGTTAGTCAAATTTAAAAAACATAACAATGCTACACCTAAGCACTTTCAGATGAGGTATGCCCATAAAAATATGGTAAACAATCTTAATCTAGTCGATATAAAAAAAATCGACTGAACAGCACCTAAAAATAATAAAATATATCTTACAAAAACAATTCACAAAATATACACAATGGATTAAAATTGGTAATAAACTCTATATATACAGTATGTAGCTACATGTTATGTTTTAAATTTGACTAACTCTAAGTTTGTAAGTACAATCTAATTTTAAGACTATTTAAAATGTTACTTATAGGTCCTTTTTTTATATAATTTTTAGCTACTCTGATGAAGTTAATAAATACTTGACGAAATATTGGGAATAAAAAAACAAATGATTTTTATTAGGTCACAGACGCACATGATATAAACACACCCTTTTTATAAAATATATATAGTAGTATATATATATATATATATATATATATATATATATATATATATATATATATATATATATATATATATATATATATATATATATATATATATATATATATATATATATATATATATATATATATGTCATAGTCAAAGGTCGATATGCAGTCTCTTCGCGGAATGACGGGTTTATCCTAGGTTTGACCAAAGCCTTTGGGCTAACCCCGAAATAAATTCCAATTTCGGCCTTTGACTAAAAAATTTTTAGTCAAACCTAGAAGTTCCTGACTTTTCAGTCAAACGTCGAAAGTAAAATAATCTGTTTCGGTCTTTGCCTAGTCGATTCTAGAAGCGACTGGCAGACTCGGTCAAACGTCGACTGTACTTGTAACACGTTTAAATAAGTTTATACTTGAGGTTAGTTGTGGTTAGTTTTGGTTCTGATTAGTTGTAGTTAGTTGTGGTTAGTTGTAAATGTAAGAGATCTGACGTATTGTGCAATTCTAAATGTCATAATGCCTCACCATGTCTAAATAAAGATCAATTTATTTATTTTAACTATGACAATACAACAGCATTAAACATTAAAATTAAAAAAAATAATTACATCTTATTTAACAAACTGAGACTTTCTAATACTTAATTGAAGTTTGACTGGTCAAACCCCGATTTCATTAAATTGAGTTTTGACGTTTACCTGACCAAATTAGTTTCTTCTAGGTTTGACGAAAATTCTTTATTCAGAGGCCGAAAAACTTCATTTGTTTGGGCTTTGACTAAGACTTCAAGTCAGACCTGTGGATTGACTAGTCAAACCTAGAAACATGCGGCAACAATTTAAAGGACTATTCCTTGGACTATTCTAAGGATATTTTGTCCTTTGATGATTTTTGATAGGGTGCTTTGTTTCGAAGATACGGGGCGAAAAGAATTTCAACCATCCAGTTTTGGAAATTTTAAAATTATAAACATAACCGAAATAAAAGTTTAGCGTAATACACTGGACCTACCAAGTAATAAAAAAATCTAACAATTCCGTTGGTATCTTTTAACAACATTCCGATTACTACAAATGGCTGCGGACGTTCAATTTGAATATGTCTCGTAAGTAATCATTTTGCATGTGTCGAATAGGTTGAAACTGATTAACTTTGTCTATTGGACTTGTATTTTTTGTGTTTAATGCGACGGGGGGTAGTCATTTTCAACAGTTCTTGTAGATTAAGAAACATTTCATGTAATTTTTGGTAATAAATTCTTTTTCGCCCCATACCTTTGATACAAAGCGCCCTATCGAAAATCATGAAAGACAAAATATCCTTAGAATAGGAATAGTCTTCTAAATTTTTGCCGCATGTTTAATAAACACCCTGTATATATATATATATATATATATATATATATATATATATATATATATATATATATATATATATATATAATGCAAATTCATACAGACACCCCTGAACAGGTAAAATGTTGTCTAATTTGATTGTATTAGCAAACAAAATTCAGTTAAACATAAGTTAATTTAATAACATCTAAAACTTTTAAGCAAAAATTAAGTCTTTGTACGCTAAACACGAGCCGGATAAAGGCGAATTCAGTCGTATGAGAGTTTCGAGTCAAGACTTAATTAAATAATTTTATAAGGCAATTTGGGAATTTTCCCGGGGTCTGAGGTACACAATCCATGTACTCGTGCGTTATAATTTGCTTAATATTCCGCCCCAAATGGACCAAATTCGAATTCACTTTTATGAAAAGTTGCTTTCATAAATAAATTGTTTAAAAAATAATTTTTTTTAAAACTTCAAAAATGCAATTACAAATCAAAAATAACAAACATAATTTTCCTTTTACGTGAAATAAACATTTAAAAAACTGGCTCCAAATTAAGTTGACAGTTTGAGGTCGAACTTACGGAATAAAATTTAAATGTAATTTCAAACTTCAAAAAAAAAGCTTTTGGGACCTAAGCATTTTACTACTTTTACTTAATTATCACCTCTACATTACTTAACATTGTTAAAAATAAAAATACAATGAAAAAAATGTAAAATGCGTACTTGCAAAATGTTGTTTTTTTTTATTTTTCGTAAATTCAAATTTTCCTCAGTAAGTTCGGAATCAGGATGAAAAATAAATTTGGAGCAAGTTTTTTATTTATCATTTTACGTTAAAAGGTCAAAAAACGAGTGTTTTTGCATTTTTGAGACGCCCTGTATGATAAAAATCTATTTTTCAATGGTAGTATATATTTTTTTGACAAGCAAATTTTTTTATCAAGAATGACTTTTTTTCGTAACTTCGAATTTTTGGTCCATTTCTCCTCTTGTTAACCGCATCCCCGGACATATGCTTTTTGTATTTTGAAATTTTATTACTTAGAAACAAATTACTATATACTAATAAACAAGACAGTTTTTTGTGGAAAATTTAACGCTCTACAAAAAAATCTGAATAAAGATTTACGTAAGGTCAGCCGTTTCGGAGTTATCAAGCCTCAACCACTGAATTGCGAATAATTTACTTATAATGACATTTTTTAAACAGATGTAATCTAACCGTATTTTTTATTAATGATTTATAAAATTGAATTTTTATATTTATTTATTGTTAATATATAAACATTTTGACCTAAATTTTGTTTTTATAAATTTTTGTTTTAAAGTTGATTATATAATAATATATAAGTAGCCTAAATCGAATTCATTCCATATATTAGTAAATAATACTCTGACCTTACGTAAATCTTTATTCAGACCTTTTTTGTATATCGTTAAATTTCTAAAAAATTGTCTTGTTTGTTACTGTGCAGTAATTTGTATTTAAAAAATAAAATTCCAAAGTACAAAAAGGATTTTTTCCATGTTATTTAAATGAAAATAGAAAAATGAAGATCGCCACCTTTAAATATTAAAATTAAGAGTCTATTCCGTGCCATTTAGGAATACTTTAGATTTTTTTCAAAGTTCTTCAAAAAAAATTATTGTTGGTATACATGATACTATTACTCGAGAAGATAAACCCACGCGCATGAGATAAGTTCTCTCTCGCACGCCTGACGTCCCCGATGACAATTTCCCCAGAAACGGCGAGTTTTAATATGGCATTCCGATTTCTGTTTAGATGTTAGATGGATTAAGCGCATGATTTATTTTTTTTTTAAACGTCATAAGTAATGCCAAAATACAATAAACGTTAAAAAAGGCTTTAAAACACTGCTTTCCAACCGACAAGCAGAATTGTTGTCATCGAGTGACGTCATGCAACGTCGTACGAAAATTAAATCGCCAAGTGGTTTTATCTTCTGTAATAGTATCATGATATATATATATATATATATATATATATATATATATATATATATATATATATATATATATATATATATATATATATATATATATATATATATATATATATATATATATATATATATATATATATATATATATATATATATATATATATATATAAAATGTACATATTATATATAGATAAAAGCCTGGGTCCACAGTAGAATGGAGAATACTTAATTAAATGAAGAGGTTTATATAAAATACCCAAAATTCTACAAAATCTTTTTTACAATAGGGGGCCAGACATTTTTCGAACTGTTAAATTTATTTTAACATAAATATTCAAAGCTTTTTTTCTTAGGTGAAGCTCGGAATTACATTAAAATTTTATTCCGAAATATACGACCTGGCAAACTGTCAACTAATAAATCCCCCTAAATTAAATGATATTGTATCAGCAGCAGGAAATTTATCTAGTTATTTTTAATTTAGTAACGCGCATCCTTTCTAACTATTAGAATAGTTTAGAACAATTTATTTAAGTAAGCTAAACTCATTCATAAAATATATATATATATATATATATATATATATATATATATATATATATATATATATATATATATATATATATTATATATATATATATATATATATATATATATATATATATATATATATATATATATATATATATATATATATATATATATATATATATATATATATATATATATATATATATATATGTCGTGACATTTTTTGGCTACAATAATTTTTTATATCATCAACAAATTTATTAATTTAAAAACAAATTGCCAAGTTGGTAAACTTTAAATTGTAACTATAAATTTTTTCTGAGCCGCAATAATTTCGAAAAAAATTGCATTAATTTTCATTGCTAGCAATAAAAAATTCTCACTGTAAAAACGCCTTTAAATAATTTTTAAAGAAGTTGATATTAGTACAATTACAATATAAAAAATGTCTGAGAGAACGGTTGCAAAAAATAATTTGCAACCTTGAAGGACGTTTGAGGTTAAAGCTTGCGGATACATTGATAGTTTTAACGTCAAAAAATATCAAGTCATATTCTATAAAAGAAAACATGACAAATCATTATTCTTAACAGCTCTCATTTACCAGAAGCTACTACAAGTATCTATAATAATTGGCAGGGATATCAGTGTCCGTATGTATTACATTTGAAGGTTTTACATTAAGGAAATCTTTTTAATGTACAATACTTAATGTATCTGCCTTTCATTAAAATTTCGACATCAATAAATTACAGATATAAATCATAATTGCCAAAATACGCTTACGTAATAAGAATTATAGAGAAAAAAAATGTAGGATACTAGGAATGATTTTAGAATCTTTTAAACGATGTCGCGCCGGCGAGTACTATCTATGTATGTACAGGGTTATTGATTATAAATGGACCACTCATCTTTCTCATAAATTTTTTGACGAGTTACAAAAAAAATGTACATATAAAAATGTAGAGATCTTTATAGATTATTTTGTGGTGTTACACAAAAAACAATTGAGCATCACGTTTTTGACATATGACATAAAGTTGTCATTTTCTAAATGGAATCCCCTGTATATTGTTTTTCAGTTTTATAGAACTTTTAATTCTCTATTTAGCAATATATAGTTTTAAAAAACGGAAATGATAGCGTTTTTTTTTTAATTTTAAAAAGGTTGGCCGTGCACGCAAGACAAACTTAAAATGAAGTTTGTTTATATTAGAAATTTTGACGTTACCAAGCTTTTAATAAATGCTAATTTAATAATGGGCTTTACGGAAAGTGAAAAACGAGATATATTTGAAATATTTATTAAACATGATTAATAACAAAAGGCAAGCACAACGGAAATATAGAAGACTATATGAGGGACCTAAATACATTTTCCAGAATACATTAAAATAATACACGTAAACAACAAAGTATTATTGTTATTATTATTATTATTATTAACTAAAACAAAGTTACAAAATTACAACCACATCTAATAACAAGAGTGATATTAATTTTACAATACCAATATCATTTAATATTAAAAGCAATAATTACTGAAGTAACTGCTCAACGTGTGCACCATTTTGTCAATACATTTTCTGTATATTCTTTTCTGCCGTTCTATGGAAGCTAAAATAATGCCTTGGCCATCATTATTAAAAAATTTAATTTCCACAATAAAGTTTTCTCTTATTGTATTAACAGGTAAATTTATTTCATTTTTTAATTTGTCATTTAAATAGCCCAATAAAAAATTATCTAACAAGGTTAAATCTGGGCTGTTTGGCGGTCACCTTAATGTGCCATATCTGCCAATCCACAAAGGAAAATTTTCATTTAAAAAGGCAGTTACTGCGGCTATGTTGTTTGGTGGAGCACCGTCCTGCTGCCAAATTATTTGTCCCCAATTCTCGATTACCGCCCTTATTGTTGCCAAGTATAGTTCGCCATTTAGGTTTCGATCAAAAAATATTGGTCCTATGACTCTATTGTTTACAATTCCACACAAAACCTTTTCAGACTGACGTGACGGCCAGAATGTTTAATTTCTCGAATTGCTCGAGGATTTTCAGTGGCCCAAAAATGAACGTTTCTTTTATTAAAAATTTTGGCTGTTAAAAATGCTGACTTATCCGTCCAAAAATTTTATTAAATAATTGTGCGTCTTCTTCGACACGTTTCATTATCTCTCGACAAAAACGAGACTCTTTGTTTTCTTCAGTTAACTTTTGTACAGGTAATATTTTATACGGGTGGTTACCATTTGTATGTAGTATGTAGTATGATTTGTCAAGATTTTAAGCAACATCATTAATGGCAATTTGTGAATTTTCTGCAATAAAAAAATAAATGGGTTATTTGTAAATTTTTGTAATTAAGTTGTAAGCTGGACATAGCCAGTTGTGGCTGAAATAGTGAATATCAATTTACAGGGACATTTTTTACAGCTTTATCAATAAAACTTCATTTTCTTTGACAATAAAGCGTATTTTGATGTGATTTAAAACAAATTTACTTTACCGCCATCTAAAAGGTTATTTAGGTTATTGACTTTTAGCATAAAAAATATATATTTTTTTAAATTTAGGAAAAATTATCGGCATTTTGTTGGGCAGTAAATTGAGCAACTTTGACCAAAATTACCCAATATGGTGCTTCTTACACTTAGTTTAAACAAATAAATTACAATACTTATTTATTTGTATACTTACCTTGAAAATGCAAAATAATTTCTAGTTCTTCATTTTCATAATCACAATCATCTTTGTAAAGTTCTTTTTTTTCGTTTAAACGTTGTTTCATTCAACACCTTAGTATATATTCTGAAAAATGTATTTACGGAAGGAATTCTTCTTTTTCCCTCATTTAGCCTTATATATTTCCGTTGTGCTTGCCTTTTGTTATAATCATTTTTAATAAATATTTCACAAATATTTCGTTTTTCACTTTTCGTAAAGCGTTTTATTAAATAAGCATTTATTAAAAGCTTGGTAACGTCAAAATTCCTAATATAAACAGACTTTATTTTAAGTTTACTTGCGTGCACGGCCAACTTTTTTAAAATTTAAAAAACGCTATTATTTCCGTTATTTTACACAAAAACATTATAAAAACTATATATTGCTGAATAGAGAATTAAAAGATCTATAAAACTGAAAAACAATATACAAGGGATTCCATTTAAAAAATGACAACTTTATGTCATATGTCAAAAACGTGATGCTCAATTGTTGTTTGTGTAACACCACAAAATAATCTATAAAGAAGTCTACAATTTTTATATTTACATTTTTTTTGTAACTCGTCAAATTAATAAGATGGATGGGTGGTCCATTTATAATCAATAATCCTGTACTTTTAAGGTGCAGGTGAAATCGGTATTCCCAACTTTTAAAAATAAAAAATTTCTCAAATTACACCAAAATTATAATTTTATAGTAAATATACGTTTTTTTAAAGGTCTTTAATGGTAAGTAGGTAGTCACAATCACAAAAAGGCTAATTTTACTCGTAAAATGTGCTTAGGTTTATTAAATGTATGTAAAATAAAAAAATACAAATGTTTTATTTTTGTATAAAAAGGATTTTTTTCTTAAATTGGAAAACTTTACACCAATGAATACCACTGCGGTGTTTTTACAGTTTAAAAGATTTTTTGCGTAGAATTTCTCCTGGTGGAATTCTTTTGTGCACAGCAGTCGCCATTTTTCTTACAAGTGCCCAGCTACTTTGGTGTATCTTTTGGTGATTTTTAAGGTAACCTCAAAATATTTTGACAGTATAATATTAACCAAAAAAAGCGCCGACGGTTGGTTAAAATATGTGTAATAATTATTGATTACTAAAAAATTAATTGTCATTTATTTTATACTAAAAAATTTCGGAAATAGTGAAAAAAGTAGTTTACAAAAAATGCAGTAGGTTAGTAGACCTTCTGAGTATTGTTTTAGTCATAGGCATATAATTTAACACATATTGTTAACGCAACAGATTAATGTCATGTTAAAAAAAAGCAAACGTGGCATTAATGCCACATTAAGAAAAGCAAACATCATTGACGTTTTCAAAGTGCCAAAAATTAAAATTGCACATTTAACTAGATTGTATTCCCGTTACTGTAACCAATACGAATAAAATAAAATAGAATAACATGATGGCATGAACTTTCCTCGATATTATAATGGCAGCCAGGGGGAGGGGTGGTAAATGCGCCTTCTTGCCCCCCACACCCCCTCCATGGATGCCTTGCATTATATAGAACTAACAATATTAATAAATATTTCCAAATATTTGCCAGATCAAACAAAATATATGTCCAACAAATCATTGGTTTACGTTAACGTTAAGCCTAAGCTAAATATAAGCAATCAATTAGATGATGTAATATTTCTGGCAGATTGATGTGTCAATAATTTGCGTAAGCGCTATTCAGTGATAATATAAAGGAATTCATCTATAACGGCTTTTAATACTTTATGAAAATCCATTAACAAGTCACCTAATAAAAATAAAACTAAAATATCAGTTATATTACAAGTCGTCAAAGGGTGAGGTTTAAATAGGTTATTAGAAACATAATGCGCATTTAAAAACAATATTTTAGTGACTTAGTATTTTAATTTATTATATCAATCAGAAGGTCTAATAGGATTAATAACGCGTTCTCAAGTAGCACATATCTAGCTCCTGTACCGATAAATATCAAAATTTATGTCCACTCATTAATTATCCATATATATATATATATATATATATATATATATATATATATATATATATATATATATATATATATATATATATATTTATATATATTTATATTTATCCTCCAAAAATCTTAATTCAAACAAAGAAAATTTACCTGTTATTATTGTACATGTAATCTAGGATGCTCTGACAATAAATATTTGACAGTGGAGTTTAAAACATCAGTTGTATTTAGCGAAATTTGGTAAAAATTCAATAAAAATTAATTTAAAAAAAATTATAGTTAAAAGGATGTAATTGCATATTTAAATATACTTTTAAATTTTAAACAACTTTTCATAATAACAATTTTCGAAATTGTGAAATATAAAGGTACTTTACTCTTCAGCAAAATTCATATTTTTTAACATACCTCGTATAAAATTAATAAAATTTGATATCTGTTTATTGCATATTTTATTTTAGAACATGCAGAAGTTTTTATAAAGAATAACTTTTTTTCGTACAATTAATAATACAAAAGTTTCCCATGTTTCCAACTTAAGTAGACACACTGTATATATATATATATATATATATATATATATATATATATATATATATATATATATACATTTTATAAAGTATAAATATTTTAAGGTTGGTACCCTAGGAATTAATGGAGCGTTTTTAAAAATCACAAATAGTACAAAGACTTTTCTTAAAAAATCTTTTAAACAGTAAAAACACTTTTAAAAACGAAAACCATGCGAAAAGATACTAGTTTTGATGTTTGTCCAGAGAATTGTAGCCGAGGATGACGGGAAATTTTAGCAATGGACTTAGCAATTGTTAAAAGTTAACAACGGTTTAAAATGTTTAACAAAATGTCAAATTTTAACAGGTTGCCTACTAAAATCATTGAATAACACTGACAATGACGTTTTGTTAGACATTCTAAACCGTTGTTAACTTTTAACAATTGCTAAGTCCATTGCTAAATTTAACAACGCGATCATCACTCGGCCGTATATCTATTAATGTTAATATATAATTTGTTCTATTCTGGCTAAATGGCAGAATAGCCTCAGGCCAAAAAAAAAAAAAAATAATTTGTTTTATTCTGTCTGCGATCCATTTACTTTCTTAACATTATTTTATAAATTATTACGGTAACGACAAATATCTTTTGTTTTTCAAAAGGTTAACAGCTTACGAAATAATTAATCATTGTACCTTTCTTTTGACGTAAATATATGATTTGATGCAGTAACTCCAATCTATAACATTCTCTTTCGATCCGGTTTTTCCGGAGTTTAACGACGGGTGTATCCGTTCGCAATATTTCTGTAACCATCACATAATTTGCATGATTTAGGTAGTCTTGATTGCAAAAATCGGAAATGTTGTGGCTTTCGTTTTTATTACGTTTATCAATGCCGAATACCGGAATAGTTCTTTACCTATGAAATGCGAAAAGTGTTCTTGTGTTCTCTCACGCGATTGCGGTCTTTGTTAAGGATGCTTCAGTTTATGAATAATTAAGTAACATATTAAATAACAAAACTCGTTCGGCACATATCTTTTTTTTAATTTTCATTGTTTAAACAAATCATATACCGAGTAATCCAGGAAGGTGGCTCACCCGCCTTTTCTTTAACAGTTTTTAAGAAAAAAAAATAAATCTTGGGAATCTCATATATTGTTAAATTTATCGGTTTTGACATGTCTCGTGACTTTAGGGGACCTTCTGTTTCACCGGAAACGGCCTCAACTTCGATTTTCTCATACGAGACCCAGTAATTTTTACATTTTTGGATTCCTGGGAACATTCTGCGTTCAACAGTACCCCATGTGTCAAAGTTTTACCGTTTTGAAAAAAAAAGTTTCGATCTAGATGGCCGTAATAGGTTAAAAGTTATTATTTTAATACCAATTACTTTCTCCTTCTTCTTTCTGGGAGCCCTCTTAATTAACTACCGGAGGCAGCGCAGCCTCTTGGGCTTTTTGTGCCTAATCTCCTATTATCCTTTATACCAATGCTCCCATTAGTCTCGTTCCTTCCACAAGTCTGTATAACCCCGAGACTGGTTGGTTTATATATATTTCTGTAGGCTCATTTCCGGTTTCCCAAATAATGCCTGTCTTTTGTGATTCAATGCTTTACATTCGCACAGGATACGGTAGGCTGTTTCTTCCCCCTCGTCGCACATTCTGCAACTTGGGTCCCCATTGTAGGAGCCTATCTTGTGTAGGTGTCCTCTTAGATTATCATACCCCGTTAGCAATCCTACTGTTAGCGAAGTCTTTTCCTACTTTGTCTAAGTAGTTCTTCCTTCGTTCTTTTCGGATGGGCCTCTTATGAAGCTTTTTCCATGTCTAATTCTACTGAGGTTTCCCCAGTATTCTTCGTGTTTGTTTCGGATCCATTTCCTGGTTTGCCCTCGTGCTGTGGTTTTGGTCATTCCAAGGGCAGGTTCTGGCCCAAAGTATGGTGTGGATGATCCCTGTCTCGCTAGCTCATCCGCTTTTTCGTTGCCTTCTATCCTCGAATATCCTGGTACCCACAAGAGAGTTACTCTGTTGCGTTCTCCCAGGACTTCCAGTTCTTTTTGGCATTCCCATGTCAGCTTGGATTTTACCTTGGGGTTTACCAGTTAATTTACCAAATAAAAAAGGAAAAATATTCCGTAAATGCTTTACGTTTATTTTGATTATGTTTTAAAATTTTAATAGAAAAATAAAACTGATTTTTTTTAATGGAATTAAATGATATGAGTTAACTTTATCAGTAAAAAAAGGTTAATAAGAAATTATTTTTTAAGTTAGGTGGCTTGTCAAAAAGAGTCAAATTTGACATTATATGATATTTCCAAGTTTCTTTTTAGTTTTTAAAAAGTACTAAAAAAGGGGTAAGCCACTCTTCTGAATCACCCGGTATATTACAAACTTAACGCAATGAAACAAGGTAATTTCAAGAACACCAAGTCGTGTCAGAGGTGTAAGTGAAATGATAATATTTTACAGAAAATAAAAATGTATTAAAGGTACCTACTTCCTGAAAAAGTTTAAGAAACACTTCTGGTGTAATTAAACCATCAACGACTAAACGTTTTTCTTAAATGGAAACAATATCACTAAGTTTAATAAAAATAAAACAGTTTTAAATTTAACAATTTCACTTATGTTTTAATAATACTGTAGCTTCTCTGGATGCATTAGTAAACCCCAAGGTAACGTAAGCTGACACGGGAATGCCATAACCAGGGAATGGATCCAAAACAAACACGAGGAATACTGAGAAAACCTTAGTAGAATTAGACATGGAAGAAGCTTTATAAGGGGCCCATTAAAAAAAAAAA
>JAHBCN010011216.1:0-29533 GCA_019359885.1 Listronotus oregonensis | reverse complement strand
GCACCGGACTAGCTAAATACTTCAATCGAATTCTTGAGAACTTAAAAGATTCTGACCAATGCTTGCCCAGCACAGTAAAAGGACCCCATGCAAAATTTTGAAGATTTCAGAACAGCGAAAAACGTCAAAAATTATGCCTCTACTTAAAGATTACTCTTTGCCGGAGTAACATTTGCTGCACGTAAAAGTTTTGAGTTATCTGGAAAAAGAACCGCTTCTAAAATTATTAAAGAAGTAACGGTATTGCCACAAATTTACTTAAGAACCAAATTAAAAAAATTGAAAAGCATTGAAATCTGAAGATAGGACGATAGTGAAGATTCTGAAGATAGTCAAGATTCTGATGAAAGTGAAGATTAAAAAATTTATTATCAATGTATATGTCAGTTTTTATCAAACTTTTTTTTTTCTTTTTTAAATTATTTTTTAGATGGCGTTTTTAGTTTAATATAATTTTAAGGATTTCAAAAAATAAAAATATTTAAAAAACTAAAACAGTTTATAAATTTTTTTTTAATTTTCTAGATGCAAGAACCTGCTTTATAATCAAAACAGGTATAGGGATTTATTACCGCCTAAAGGCCAATTCAAAAGGTACTGGGCACCCACTGTGACCGACTGTGTCGATTTGCAAATCGATCACCTGAAGTTTCCATTGAAAATGTATTGAAACACTGAACCCATTAGGTCTGGCACAGACTGTGCTCTGACTGGTTGCTTCCGACCGCTCTGAAAGGTTTCCGAGGTTACGGTCCGACGGTAGGAGCACGGTAAGTTTAACCGTCAGTGGAACTATTGAAGGCGATTGAGGGGGCCGTCCTGTTTGGCCAGCGCTCGTTCATTTTGGGTGTCGGATTTGCCGGGTATTCCTATCCGGAGCTAACCCTTTTTATTCCGGGGTTATGTAGTGATGGCACGAAAATAATATCGATGTTTTTTTCGATGCAATACATGTTAGTTGCATCGATGTTATATCGATATATCAAAAAAATCGATGTTTTCCATACACGATTGTTTTTCTTTAAGTTTGATAAAAATGTTGAGATAAAAAAAATGTTTTGACACAAAACTTTTATTATTAATTTTTAAAATTTAACATTAATTAAATATCCAATTTTTATCAACACTTTGTAGAAACAAAAGTTTGCCCAATCTTTTGCCCTTCAATCTGTTTCTTTGTTGAGTCATCACCTGGCCGCTTGCGAAAACACTTCGATGGAACCGATGTTCCCATATTGTTAGATATTTATAGGCGAGTTTAGAATGTTGGAAACTGCATTTTATAGTCTTTCCAAATTTCCAGTGGATTATGAAGTCTTGCAACAGGATTGACAGGTAAACTGACATTATCAGAAAGGCTTGTTTGGTACACTTCCAACTGTACCAGTTTGTGATGGTCACTCCATATGGAAAAGTTCTTTTCATTTTTTTCAGACTTGTGAGTTTTGATCGATATCTTGATTTTGATTTTGATCAAATAAATTTTCATTAAATCGATTTAATGAAAGTTGGCGAATTTTAGAAAATATGCAGCGGACTAAAGGTAATTTTACTAGTTGTGAATATTTATTCCAGAAATTTCGGTTACCTCTAAAGGCCTAACAAGAGGACGGATGAGGAATGGTATTTCTGAACCACTGACAGGGGTGGGTGGCGTGGCGAAATATAATATCGTTTATAACAGTCCGAGTTCCAGAAACCTTGTACCATGTAGTAAACTATTCCAGCGGGGCACGCTTTGTATTAGCTTTGTCTCGTAAGTAGCTTTGCGCAATTGTCACTAGCAATGCAACTTTGCTTAAACCAAGTTAAATTGATTTTTTTTTGAAAAATATTTTGCCATAGAGCATGTCATTGTGCCCTCAGCTACCAAATTTAAGGTATGAGCAAACATGGAATGTGTTTCTTTTACCAAACGCTAACTCAATATTTTACCATATTGGCTGCACTATCGGTAACAACAGCCCACATTATCTTTATTTATACCCCATTTCCAAGAAAAGCATTTCCGAAATATACGGACGTATGTCTTTCATCAAGCTGATGCCGAGAGTAACTAAATGAGTTAAATTTATTATGCCGAAATGAACAGTTATCTTAAAACTCTTCATATTTAATGTATCAGACCAAATATCTGTTGTCAAGGTTAAGTTTATTTAGAAATTTTTTCTAAAAGTTTTGAAATGGCTTATTTTTGTCCAACCATCCTGAGAGTTGTCCTACTTGGTAGTTTATATTGAGGAGCAACTGCCTTTATAAGACTTTGAACCTTCTTTTTATTAAAAAGGCTGGGATCTTTACAAATCATGTTAGCAAACAATTGTTAAGTTTTCTTGTTTTGTGCCAGATTTTTAAAAAGAGATATTTCTTAAAACGGAATTTTTTGACGTTTTAAAGGGATTACTCCGATAAATAAAATTATTATTATTTCAACTGTTTTAGGTACTTTGAACAACTTGTAGAAGGAATGAGGTGGATTCAGGGTTGGTTCATCAACAATACCAATATGAGGTGATCCTTGAACTTAAGCAGCTGGTCAGACTAGATTGTGTATATTTTCTGTTTTCGATGTATTCTTTTGAAATGTAGCGATTTCCATATAAGCAGCCTTGTGGACATTGCGAATATGCCCAAACAAGTTTGTTGTATTTCCAGTACACTTGATAATTTTTTGACATAACTTACATTTAGATTTATTGTCATCAATTTTTTCATAAAACTTCCAGACTATACTTCTTTCCTTAGGTGCCATGATATCCTGAAATAGACAATAAGAAATAGATTTCATTAGTAAATATTTTCAAATATGAATTATCGATAACATGTTATCGATAACTTGAATCACTATGTAGCAACTATGCAAAGTTGTTTTAAAATCGATAAGCAATATCGTAAGTAATATAGATAAATTATAAGTATCATTAACTAAATTATTAGTGACCATCATAACTAGACGTATGAATTAAATAACAAAATATTTTACATAAGGTAAGGTTATAACCTAAAAAATTAAACGCGACGTCAAGTTTTATCTTTCAACAGAGTTAATGAGAGTAAAAAAGGACGAAACCAGGAAGTGATTGTTTCAACAATCTTTTTTAATTCTACAATTTTTAATTTCTACAATCATAGAAATCTCGAAAATTGTTTTCACTTAACCTACCTAATTTACATAAATTATTAATTAACTTACCTTTGTTTACTTGTCCAACGCGCAGTTCAGTCAGTTTGAAACAATGCAATGGATTATGGATTTCAATCACCTAATTAATTACAATTAATATTAACACGAGACGAGAGCAAATGAGAGATCTTCTTCATAGTTTGTGCGTGTCGTGTCGCTTTTTTTTTAATTCGTTCCTTACGGAACAGGCTAAGGTCTAAGACTAGGGATGCACGATTAAATCGATTTTTCTAGAATCGATCTTTTTTAAGCGATTCGATTCTTTGAATCGATTCTTTATTCTTGGTTGATTTGAGAGATCGATTCTTTAGTCTCGGAATTGATCGACTAAAAGCAAAATGGCGGATTCTCGGAAATTTTCAAATGAAATTGGGAGGGAATAACAGTGTTGTACAGACATGAGACAAAGGTGTATGTACTATGTATGTATGTGACAGTCAGCGCTGGCATCGGCAATATTTAAGCTGTCTTTTGTTTTTGTAGATTCATAGTTTATTTACAGTGCGAAATATTCTTCATTCTGTGAAAAAAAAATTACGAAACTTACTAAAAATGAATGTTATTTGGCATATGAGTGTTTTTTTGGGTTTAGAAAATTTGAAATTGAAAAATATCAAGTATTGGCTTTTATAATTTTAATACGATAAAAATTATTTATAAATTTATGTGTATTTGCATATTTTTATATCTTTGTTAATAAATTTCTCTCTTAACCTTGAAATATTCATAAAGACATTTATTCAATCATACTTTTTTTTTGCACAGTACCAGCATCTCAACGTAAGTTTGCGTTTATTTTTCCATCAACCAGCAACCTGCTACTGTGTTGAAGGATTAGATGTACAGACTTATCTGAAAATAAGACAGTATACAGTGCCTTGTATAAATTAAATTTATCTCTCTCCCAAATAATCTATTATTATTATTATAAAATAATATCAAAAATAATACATTAACATAATAATAAAAATAATTATCCATCAATTAATACTCGTTCATTTTTTTACAGAATTTTATCATTTATCTATAATAAATTTTACCGCAAATTTATTTATAATCATTATTTACTAAGTTTGAGAAATAATTTGTTTAATCCGTTAATTAACTTTTAATTTATGTAATTAGTAGAGTAGTTTCTCATATAGAAATATTCATTAAATTTGAAAATAGAAACGAGCTTTTGCGATCGATTTTTACTGATCGATTCTTTCACACTCGATTTTATCGGGAATCGATTCTTTAGTTGAAATTTCTTTCGATTCTCAAGATCGATTCTTTCCCGTGAATGTGATCCCTATGTAAGACCATGCTCCTAGTCATTGGTAATTTTATTTCTTTAAAAACGTCCTACACACCAGTCAACTTGTCGAATCAACAGAGCGAAACAAAGCTATATACAGAAAAGAGAAGCTGTAAAGGTTTCTCACTCAACATATAGTTTCATCCCGCTCTGTTGAATGACAATTTAAAATGGTGTGTAGGGCGTTTAAGTGTCGTGTCGCTTTGCAATTTGCATTGACCATAAATTAATTGTTTTTTTAGTTCAGTAAACCAAAGACGAGATAGAATATAATGTTTTTAGTAGGTTTGCCTTTCGATGTATCGGAAAAAAAACATCGATGTATACTGATGTTTATGAAATAACAATACATCGGTTTGATTCGATGTATTGATACAATACATCGAGTGTTTTTAAAACATCGATGTATATCGTCCACTCCTAGGTTAGTGTAAATTCATCGATGTTACGAGTAGGTCAAAAAAATGCCTGTTAATGAAGAATTTTTGATAATTTATGTGCAAGAACATGAATGTTTATACAATTTACAAAATAAAGATTATGATAATAATCTAGTTAAAGATAATATATGGAAAGACATCGCAAATAAATTGAATGCAACACCCGAAGAATGTAAAAATAAATGGGCGTTGCTGCGCTCGTACTACAGAAGAGCTCTGAGCCGGCGTAAAACAGTGAGTGGCCAAGCTGCAAAAAACATGAAAAAATGGAGGTTTGAAGATCAGATGGAATTTCTTAGAAGGCACATGCAAGAGCGACAGTAAGTATCTAAATTTTACGTAACATTTGAAAGTAGCAAAGTTTTCTTGTCGTTGAAAAAATCGGAAATTGGTACATGGCGAAATTAACGTTGTTTACATATGATTTATAAGTTTTTCTTTGTTAACGTATTGTGCTATGCCAACACACACACACACACACACACACACAAACATTTTTCTTTTATATAAAAGTAGCTCTTTTATTTTAAAATAAATAATTAAAAATTTTACCACCCGTCTAGATAAACGGGAGGGGTTAAATTTAAAATATGATGTATATTGTTTTCTAGGTTTTTAGGATCAAAGAACCCAACATTACCATTAGTTTTTGATATAACATTATTTAACCGAGTAACCTATCCCTTTAAAAAAGTTAAATAATAAAAGTAATGTGGAAGTACTGATTCAATTTGCAGCGGTTTTACCGGGACTGATTTAAATAAAATTTAGTATTTAGAATTTAAACATAAATAAAAATCTTTTGTTACAGAACCTGTTCTAATTTGGATGCGTCAGAGGAAACTGAAGCAGATGATGAAGTTGATGACAATCAGGATATCCCACAACCTCCTCCATCTCCCGCTTTAGTGGTCCCAACAATATCTTCGAAAAAGCGAAAGGCAAGTGAGGATACTCTACAACCATCTTCTCCCGCTTCGGTGGCCTCAACAGTATCTTCGAGAAAGCGAAAGGCAAGTGCTACCTCTACTCAGCCCGCTTTGGCTGATGCTTTGACAAATTTTATCCAAGTTAGAACACAATCCGTCGATTCTAACAATTACGTCACAATACCTTCACCAAAAAGAAAGCTAATGACTTTCTTTGAAGATATAACCGAAAGTATTCTAAAGTTCCCGGAGATAGATCAGGCGGAAATAAAACGAGATATATTTAACCTCGTGAACAGCAAAGAAATCGTTCTGCTTAGAAAAAAGCAATATATCCCACCATTGTTTTCTCCGAACTCCACAGATGGGGGACAGCAATGCGTGCAAAATCTTCCTTCTCCAGATACCGGCTATACAGATTCCCAACACCGTTCTCAGCCACTGCCGGGGTCCTTTAATCGAATTGAAGATGGGTATTCTCTAAACTTCATAGATGGAAGACGTCAATGGCTACAAAATCTTCCTTCTACAGATACCGGCTACACAGAGTCCGAATACCATCCTCCGTCACTGCCGAGGACCTCCAACCAAACTGAAGATAGATATTAGGAAACGTAAAAAATGTTTCAATTTTTTTTCTATTTTTTTAATCTGTTAAACATGAATTCCATTTACGTTATGAAACCAAAATATTTTAAGTTTTTTATTATGTTTGTAAAGTTGACGTATGTAGCTGTCTAAGAATAAAATAGTTTTCTAATAAATATGTTATATTTATTAACCCAATTTGCAATATTTCGATATGAACTACAAATAATATAAAAAATATAAATAATACAAAATTACTCTGTATTTTGGTAGGGTATACCTCTTCTTACTACCTCCAACTGCCATGGTACCGCGCCTGTAGTGTTTAAATAATTACAGAATGTATTTCTTACACCTATAGCTACTTCACTTGAATTTCCACCCAAACGACGGAGTCCCCTTAGTGGAAGTTGCTGTGAAGTAGAGCTTTGTTCTTCATATCCAGGCAGGCCTGATTTATTCTCAGATCTGTCATCTCGTAATAATTTTGTAAAATACATGCGGCCAAAATAATTTTATCAGCGTTTTCAGGATTCACTTGAAGTCTACCATACAAGATTCTGAATTTTGAATCAGGATGCCAAATGCATTTTCAACCACACGTCGAGCCCTTGACAGTCTATAGTTAAATATTTTCTGGTTTTCATTATCTCTGCTGTGCTTCCTGGATAAGGTCTTAATAGATTTTCTTTTAAAGAAAAAGCCTCCTAATATCACGAATGGCACAATATCATCTGAATTAGGTAATGCTCTTGGTCCCGGAACATGAAGTTTATTTTTTCCAATGCTTTTCCTAGATTTGATTTTGAAAATATACCTCCATCACTCGATTTGCCATAACCTCCAACATCAACAACAATGAATTTATAATTAGCGTCTACAAGTGCCATGAGAACAACAGAGAATGTCTTTTTGTAGTTGTAGAATAGAGATCCGCTATTTTTGGGGGCCTGGATTTGAACGTGCTTACCGTCAACTGCACCAATGCAGTTGGGAAACTGCCACATTGTCCAGAAGTCATCAGCTATTTTTTTCCATCGATCTTCTGTTGGCTCAGGCATTTCTGTTCTTGACAGAACTCTCCATATTGCATCACAAGTGGAAACTACAATTGATTGTACTGTTGAAGGGGCAATTCTATAGCTCATTCCTAGACGGTACTGGGAAGTACCTGATGCTAAGTAACTGAAAATATATTAATTGTTTAAATACTTGTTATGCGTATTAATAATGAAAAACATACCACAAAGTTAATGCTAATCTTTCCTCTGCGGATATAGATCTTCTCCACTTTGTGTTCTGTTTTTGTATGTCTGGTTTTACAAGTTTCAGCAGATTGTCAAATTTCAAGAATGTCATGCGAAAGTATCGAACAAATTGTTCTGGATCATCTTTGAGTCGAGCAAATGCTGTGTGAAATTCTCCTTCTTCCTCCCTAGCTCTCCATAAACGATTAATCCAAATCTTCCTCTTTCTTTTTTTCACCTCTTCCGTTAATACTAGATACGCTCCGCATGCTATAACTACGTCCTCCTCTCTTCGATCCATGATACAAACTAACCAACTGTGGCACGTAATAACATGAATGGTGTGAATATGCACAACACAGCACAGTCGGTGCACGGTTACGACACAGTTGACGCACAGTACCGTATGTGTGAATCCTCCTTAAAATTGCAAAAATGACCTATATGTGTGGCGGCTGGACTTTCACTGGCGATTTGCCGTTGACCGAATCGTATTCGGGGCCTATTTCAATTACCGACAGTTCTCGAGAGAACACGAAAGCGCCATCTTTTCATTTTTTACTTAAACAGTTTGTTAATTCTAGGTGGCTGTTTATTTATTTTAGATCTAAGGATTTGCTACTTTTAATATAATATTTTAGCAAAGTGAGTTTATTTAAAATAGAAGAGGGTTTGATTAAAGTAGTAATTAATTTTATTATCCAAGGAAAATTTATTAAAAGTAAATAAACCCAATTTACCTGTTTATTAAATCTACTTAAACTATTTTAGGAATTTTATTTTATTTGTTTTAATACGCAAGGCTAGCTAGATTAATTAAAAAAAAATCTGGAACAAATAAACTTTTTTTAGAAACACCAGTTTAATTGGACCGTTTTCCTCAGTGTACATTCCAATTATACTTGGCAAAATATTATACAGATTGGCTAAACTTTGTCTAGGAATAGGATTTCTGTGTAACTAAAGGCTGCCTCAGACACACTGCTTTTCGCTCGTTTTGCATGCACAGTCATAAGTTGCAATGCAACACTGAACGCTGGCGACCCTTCATACACTCCGTTATAACTACAGTTTTCTCTTCAGTCATCAGACTTCAGTTTTCCAAAACAAACATGGACCGTCAAAAATTAGCTGTTTGTGCAGCAGCAGTCTTGATCATAAAAACGAAAAAAAAGGAGAGACCGCGAAAAATATGGTCCAAAAAATGGTTGCTTTTAAGAGAAAAATTTACACACATTAATTTGTTGAACGAATTGAAGTTAGAACCGGAAGACTGGTTTAATTATTTACGTATGGATGAAGCAACCTACTCCGAACTACTAAAAATTGTAATTCCATATATCGAAAGAAGTGACACTAGGATGAGAAAAGCAATTACAGCGCATGAACGGCTTACTGCCACGTTACGATTTTTAGCAACGGGCAGAAGCTATGAAGATTTAAAATTTACTTGTGCCATATCTGCACCAGCTTTGAGCGAAATCATACCAGATACTTGTAAAGCTATTTATGAAGGATTAAAACGAGAATATATGAAGGTAAGCGTTTTTAATAGGTATTATTTAAAAAAGTTAACACGATAAATTATATATTTAATTATTAATAACTAATTAAATGGGTCGTTTTGAAGAAAACGCGAATAAAATCTACCTGCAGTTTCAGGGGATTCAGGATAATTAAAACGTTGTATTGCGTTGACCGATTGATTTTCGGGTTGGGTGGTGGGTGATGGGTTGAGCGATTCAGGATAATTAAAACCTTGTAAAGTATTGACCGGTTGGGTTTCGCGTTGAATGGTGGGTGGAATGAGCTGTGGATCATTCACAATTCTGGAACATGCTGTAAGACTTCCAAGTTGTGCTTGAAATAGAGCTTCGTTTATGATTTTCTTGCAGTATATTGCCATTTCTTGTGGAAGATCACTCAGTTCCTGCGCTACATGTTGCCCATACGAAGTATACCTTCCAACGGGTTGTGTCCCTGCTGAAGTATTTGATTGTAACGACTTTGCTATTATATCCAGTACCTCATCAGAACGATCTTTTTTCTTTCTCTTTATAGACGTTGTTGATGTTTCTCTGGATGAGGGTCGTGACACAGATGGGGTCGAAAGAGGAGAATTGTTACTTCTCGTATTTTCGATTCCATCTATGTTGTCTTTCTCGGGTTGCTCGTCGCCCTCAACATTTTCTGTATCTTGTAGGGTCTAAAATACAATATACAATTTTATTTCTAAAAGATTATTAACTGAGTTAAAGAAGATATATATAATTTTTTATAACAGTTTCCTACAACAGAAGAAGAATGGAGAAAAATTGCAAAAGGATTTGAAACCAGGTGGCAGTTTCCGCATTGTCTAGGATGTGTAGATGGAAAACACATCAGAATAACACCTCCACCAGGAAGTGGATCTTATTTTTGGAATTACAAAAGTTACAACAGTTCTGTTCTCATGGCAATTGCAAACGCAAATTACGAATTCATATACTGTCATATGGGAACGAATGGACGTGTTTCCGATGGAGGCGTGATTGAAAACACAACGTTTTTCAAAAAACTTATAAATCAACAACTAAATATACCCAAATCTGAAACTGTTGGAGATAGTACTAAGAAGCTGCCATATGTCTTTCTAGGAGATGAGGCTTTCGGTTTGCGCCCAGATTTTTTGAAGCCTTTTCCTCATGGGGATTTATCAAAAGAAAAAAATTCAATTATCGGCTATCCAGGGCACGCAGAATAATTGAAAATGTGTTCGGAATAATGGCTGCACGATTCCGTATTTTGCACACCGATATTAATTTGCGCCTAGACCGTATAGATCTCGTCGTTTTGACCTGTACGATGTTGCATAATTTTTTGCGCAGAAAGTGTGGTTCATCATATATTCCACCAGACAGTATGAATGGTGAAAATTGGTTAGAGTCTACAATAACTAATGGGTTACGAATGGAACCCAATATTGTTGCCGGATTACAACATGGTCATAATAGACATTTTGGACGAGAGGCAAGTGAGTCAAGACACACTTTTCTTGAGTATTTTAATAATGAAGGAAAGGTCAACTGGCAGGATAAGATGATAAGTTAAATCTTAATATTATGTACGATCTTATACAGGCCAAGCGTTGACAGTCTTAAAATTGTACGTGATATTTAAAGTGCACCTATCAGCAATGAGGAATCAGGTGTACGTATTACGTATCACGTATTTTTTTCGACAGTCAACACTAGGGTTTACGAAATAACAATAAAATTTCTTTATCTAGATTTTTTTTTAAGATTTACCCTTAATACGTACCTTGTTTCGTGGACTCCCAATGATTTCTTCGATAGTGTCCATGCCATCTTGTCTTGGAGTTTCTTGATCAGAAAGGAACAGAAGCAGATCAAAATACCACAAATTTGGTTTCTGAATTTCTTCTGTTGCTGATCCCGACTTTAAGGAATTATTGTATTTTTTTAATTCTTTCCGAAAGCAGGTCCTTAAGGAATTGATTTTTTTTACCACCATATCCTTATTGGCCGCCGGATCGACTTCCTTCAATTTTTCAATTAAGATATTGTAAGCAGCGTTTTTTTTATTTTTGTCGGAATATTCCTTGCTCTTAATTTTCCACAGACATTCATGATTTCTATACAATTCAATAAAATCTGACAGAAACTCTCGTGACATCAGTCTCAAATCAGCCATTTTAAATTAAATAAAAGACGTAATGCAACACTGAAGACCAATCAGACTTAACGTCTTCTTCGCAAGCAAGTTGGAACGCGAACGAAAAATCAACCGGCGGCTGATTGCGTTCAAGCCAGTCAATTGACGGTACACAATAAACAAAACGGACGACTCGATGCCTCACACACACCGTCTTGCATAGCAACTTAAGACTGTGCATGCAAAACGAGCGAAAAGCATGCGTGTCTGAGGCAGCCTTTAGAGTAGGTACCTATCTAATCACTAATCACTAAGTTACTAGCTACTGCGTGGATTTTATAAAACCAATAAAACATGAAAACAAACAGTATTATTGACATACGAAGTTTAAGGACCGATGACAATACAAAACACAATTTCTAATAACACCACACCACTCTGGGTTTCCCCGGGCCCGGCACACTGTTGCCGAATATTATATGATCCTGCGAATATTGCCAAGCCAAACCAAGGCGTAAAAAATCAACCGGCATCGTTGTTTTTCAGGCCTTTTGTGTTTGTTTACTTAGACCTCAGAAATGCCGTCTCGGAATTATTGTGCTGGATAAATTAATTGCTCCGTCTGTTTTTTCTATAAGGGGAAAAACATGCAAATTTGCAATAATTATACGTTTTGGAATACGCATGATGGGAATTAAATACAATGTTTCTGGTCAATAAAAGTAAATAATATTTAATATTTGTGTTTACTACTTAATTTTAATATTTTTTTTTCTGACGATAAATTAAAAAAACCTTTTGTTAGTTGGCTACGCGGGCCCTCCATAGCCGCGGGCCTGGGTTCCACCGAGCCCACGGAACCATTGTAGCTACGGCGCTGATGTAAAACATTATGGGAAACCCTTTCTTCAATTTATATGAAAATACCAACGGAAAATAAATAAATGTAATAGTTAACAGTAGCAAAAAATTTCGAGACAAATGCAAATTTTCCTCATTGCATAGGAGCCACTGATGACAAACATATTCGAATCATCAAGCCAGAGGAAAGTGGTTAAATGTTTTTTTAACTACAAGCACTATTTCTCGATAGTATTAGTGGCTGTGGTAGACACAAACTATAATTTTATTTTTATTGATGTGGGAGCTTACGGCAAAGAATGCGATTTAGCAGTATTTAAAGAAACAGAATTTTGGAGAAGAGTAGTAGACGATAAATTAAATATTCCTATACCCAATCAGTTGCCAGATGCAGACAGTGAGTTACCTTATGTATTTGTTGCTGATGATGCTTTCGCTTTACATTAACACGTACTTCGTCCTTATGGTGGGCATCAACTGGACTCAATAAAAAAATATTTAATTATCGTCCCACGAGACGCGACGCTACGTTGAATGCGCATTGGGTATTTTATCCAATAAATGGTGGATTTTGCATAGACTATTGAATGTTTCAACAGATACTGCTGTTACCATTGTAAAAACATGTTGCTTACTACAAAACATAATTCATAAAGAAGAATGTATTGCTAATAATGCTACTGACAATGCTAGTTTAGACATGATCGCTACTGATAGCTCTCTATGCAATTTGCCTCATTCCCATTCAACACGAGGTAATGTAACAGCAAATATGATTCGTAACAAATATGCAGAGTTTTTCATGACACCAGCAGGGTTTGTACCCTGGCGAAATTAATATGCATAGAAATAATGAAAATAAAATGTTACTTACCAAAATTATTTTTTTCTTTCTCAAACAACGTTTCAAAACCTTCATTTAACGCAAGACAAATTTTCCTCCAAGCGGCAAATTTCGACTGTCTATTTTTGTAGTACTCTTGGGTTTTGTCCCACAGTACAGGTCTATTTTCAACCAAACTTATTAATAATTTCATGTCAATATCATCCAATTTTTAAGAACGCAGGTAGGCGGCACTAAATTTACAGAAAACCGGCAATACGTCCGGCAGCGTCAACACGCGCCAATACACCTTTCATACGATTCGTTTTTTCAACGGGCCGGCAAATTGACGGACCGGCAATTGGACCGGTCAAGCTTTCACACGTTGTCCGGTTAATTGACGGAGTATAGTTCCCCAGTGAAATTTTCGCAGTTGCGATCTACCCATCATCAAGGTATAAAGGAAGAGGGAAGGCGCTTTTTAATAATGTATTTAGCCTACTTGCGGCACAAGCGCAAAAAGTGTCGTGGTAGAAAATTTTGGGTACACCCACTTAATTTGCAAAGAAGTGAAATGGGCACATTTAAGACTTTATACCCTTATTTGCGCACCGATAACAAGAAATTTTTTAATTATTTCCGAATGACAGTTGTTACATTTGATGATTTGTTACAAAGAGTGGAGCACAGTATAGTCAGACAAAATACCCCGATGCGAGATGCCGTTCAACCTGCGGAAATGCTTGCTATTAGGCTAAGGTAAGTTCACATTACTGATTGGTATTTACACAAAATTATGTGTGTGTGTATTTTTCAAAAAAAGTATACCTACAAATATTACACTTTACATCTACAGAGTGGTAAAATCGTATTCAAAGTCACTTTTATTGTTATGAGATTGTACGGAAATTGGAGGTGATATAACTTGTGATTGTGGGCTGGTAGCGTAGTGAATTTGAGCATCTGGTGTTGTTGACGCTGATGAATTTTGTTGTGAATACGATGATGGTTGTTGGTTGTAAGGCACTTGGTGCGATTGGTGTGACCCATAAAGGCTGGATTATGCTTGTAAGTACGAGGCTGGTTGGTGCTGACTCAGTGCTAAGGTAGAACTTGTAGAAGTATGAGCAAATATAGCTACGTGCTTATTACGTTTTCCCTTGATATTTCTAATCACATTAAGAACATCCATACGGAATTCCAACACCTCATCCTCACTAAAATGTTCCAGCAATGGCAAAAGGCTGACAAAGAAGTTCATTGCGTTGGCTTGTGGGGTTTTCTAGAAGGTTTATTAATTTGGCCTCGAATGCATCGGGTTTGCGCTTTTTTCTGGTCGTATTACTGATCGATGGCGTATGGGATACTAGCATTTTGGGCTTCACCTTCAGTTACCACCGGTGTGGCAGGTGCTGATGCCAAATCAACACTGGATAAAGTTTTATTTGCTACGTAGATTTTTTTTTAAAACAACAATTGATCAAAAAAAAAGTACTTTCTGGCAGTTTTTGCGGACGCGCTAGATGTTTTCTGCTCTTGAATTTTCTTAAACGACATCAAAAAATTATCCCTTACGTTATTCCATTTCGTAATTATGAACTTCCCTAAAAATAACATTGTAACTTAAAACGCGTACCTTATGTAAACAATTATTATTTTTTTTCAAAATTTTTTCTACAATAAACAATGTCTAACTTTGCGCCCTTAATACAGAATCTTTTTCCAGGTACTTGGCTAGTGGGTGTTCTTTAACAGATCTCCATTATACTTACCGACTAGGAGTATCGACCGTAAGCAATATAATACAGCATGTTTTGTTGTTTCTTCCCCTACCCACCGAAGATCAATGGAAAGCAATCGCTGAAAAATTCGAGTATAAAGCCAATTTTCCCAACTGCATTGGAGCTGTAGATGGAAAACATATCCGTATGATAAAACCAGAAGCAGTGGATCCATGTTTTTTAATTATAAAGATTATTTTTCAATTGTCCTTCTGGCAATAGCAGACGGTGACTACCGATTTACATTTGTTGATATCGGGTCTTACGAAAAGGATTGTGATTCAACAATATTTAAGCAAACATCATTTTGGAATTTATTGCAACAAAATTCATTAGCGATTCCCAAAGATTCTTGGCCAGCTGGGACAGATACGCCTTTGCCTTATGTGCTGGTAGGCGACGAAGCATTTGCCTTAACGAATAGTTTAATGCGTTCATTTGGTGGAAACCACTTAGATCAAAAGAAAAAAAAATCGACTATCGGCTGAGTCGTGCACGACGTTATGTGGAGTGTGCGTTTGGAATATTATCGAATAAATGGCGGATTTTCCACCGCCCTTTAAATGTTTCGCATGACTTTGCTATTGAAATAGTTCAAGCCTGTTGCCTATTGCAGAATTTTAAGGCAAAAGGATGGCTACGCCTCGTGGAGGACGGTCAGCAAATGATGTGCGAAATCAGTTTGCTGACTACTTCCTAAGTGATGTAGGTTCTGTACCATGGCAATTTGCAAAAATTTTATTAAATATAGAGTTAATTTTTTTAAAATTATTTATTATTTTTATTATTATATTTTGACATCCACCTGTAGCCATAATTAAAGGCGGTAAGAAAAAGTTGTAGGGTTTATTACGTATTGACATTAAAGGAAGATCTCTATTTTCAACTCATTCAAGAGGTCGGTTTTATTAAGATTTTTCACATATAAAAGCGATAATACCTTTGAATACCTAGGAAATGCTCAAAACAACAAAGATATTGAATTACGTAGTATAAGTTGTTTACCCTGTATATTTTTGAAAATAACACAACGGATCCTTTAAATTTAGCTATTTAAACAGGGCGTTCCCTTTTGCATTAACAAAAATACACGTCAAAACAGCAGGTGGGTGTCAAAATAACCCTGAATTGAGAGTAACTTTTTTAAATCTGTATGTCTCAATCCTAGTATACAGTGTTAAAAACTCACCATATTCGTTTTTTTTAGCGTCTTCTTAATTTTCAAAATCCTCGTAGAACGCACGGCAAATCTCTTCCCAGGCAGCTTTCTTTTTGATCCTATCTTTATAAAGATCCAACGTTTTGTCCCACAAAACTGGACGTTCTTCAATCAATGTAATTAACTTTTCTACATCAATTTTTTTGCCATTTTGTTAAAAGTCTACATTCTAAATTATTATATACGGAAACGAACTTGCCGAGGAAAGCTTATCTAGACGACTGTGCATAATTGGCGATAGATTTCTCACCGGCACAAAATCGTACGGACGCGTATGAACGCGTCCATAAACCCATATTTGTTTTTACCAAATAATCCATTGTTTTACCGGGCCGGTAACGGGCGATATAGAAACCCATCCGGTAGCGGACCGCTTTTTTAACGGGCGTTAACAAATGTGAACGTGTGTATGCAAAACAATATGTTTCTGCGATTTCCGTCAATTTACCGGCCCGTTGAAAAAACGGATCGTATGAAAGAGCCCTTATAGTCGTTGGGTAAAGACAGAATAGCGACAGCTTCCGCGGTATCTCTTTGAAAGCGATCTAGTTCCCTTTTATTTTATCGTGTATATAAAATTATAGCTATTTCTGTGTCTAGTTTAAAAAAGCAATTTTTGTTTGTGATTGCGAAGCCGGTGTTGGAGTTTTTAAGAATATTGGAAAACATTCTAGCTAGTCTACAGAACAGTGTGAGTTAAAAATTACCCAAAAAATATCTATTGATGGGTGAAAATAATTTATTGACTTTTAAGTGGTTATTGCAAACCTAAAGAAATTAATCCTTATCTTAACTTATTTTGAAAATTTTTAGTAATAGAAAAATTTGGTATATGACTTATCAACAAATATAGGAGCATTGGTTCAGTATACAAAAATTGGCTATTTTGCTATTAGGTTGATAATGAAATTAATAAGACCATCCAGAGCCCCAAAAACTAATACATCACAATGGGCTGTTTTGGTCGATTTTGTTTTTCTTATGAAAGCCAATTTAGTTTTTTTTTCACTAACTAGGATTTTTGGTTAAATTTTATAGGAGCTTGTGATATCAACCCTGGTTAGGACACCAAAAGGGCTTTTAAAATTATAGAAACTTTTTGTATTTTCTGATGTAATCAAAAAAGTATTTTTTAATAATTTTAACATTTTTTCTAATGATTTAATAAGTAAAAAATATCTGACAACACTAAATGTATTGCAATGAGCTTTTAAAACTGCAACCTTTTTTAATTCAACTGACTAGGTTAGAATCATTAATACCACTAAAAAGGTTTCAACACTGGATAATAATAGTTATCACCCTGTATATTACACATTTTGTTTTCAAAAGTATGACATAAATAAAAGTAAATAACAAACTCAAAACTTTATCTAATATATTATGAAAATAAAATGGTCTAACGGTTTTACAGTAAAAGTTTAAGTCGTCACTGAAAATATCTTCTTTAAACTTATTGCCTTACTTATTCTTCATTGAAAACTGGTTGATAGACGTGTTCATTATTTAAATTTTCCAAGTTAAAATTTTCAAAGTCAATATTATATTTCACTCCTGCTCTAATGCACAAGTTGTGAAGTACCGCACAAGCATTGACTATAGTTCCTACCTTATTAGGACTATAACGTAATTTTCTCTCTCCCATAAGACATCGGAAAACTAGCTTTAAGCGTGCATCGGTTCGTTCTGACACTTCTGGTTATTTTGTGGGCATGATTATATCGTCCTTCAGGTGTCCTAGGACAGCCTATTCAAATGGCGTAATAAGCCATGGTTCCAGAGGATAACCTGAATCACCTAGCAGCCAGTTATTTCTTTCTTCTAAAAAACATTTATTATAGATTTATTATATTGGTATTCTAATGACAAAACAAACAAAATCTCATGAGAAACAAAGATATATTTGAACAAAATAAAGTTTACAAACTGGTTTTTAAAACATATAAAAAATCAACATATTTTATTATGCAATAACATTTGTCTAAAGTAGTTAGTGCCTAAAAATAACATCTCGCTACACTTTTCCCAGTTTTTAATTTATCTGATCAAAAAATTGAACAATTGGAAACTTTTATGGGGCATACATCAGGCATACATCAAAGTTCATGTAGGCTACCAGATGATATTTATCAAACCGCCAACATCTTAAAGCTTTTGTTGAATATGGAAAAGGGGGGTGCAAACCAATATTAAGGTATGTCATCAGACCAGATAAATATTAACATGGATGAGAATTTCCTTAGCGATAAAGAAGAAAGTGAAAACAGTGATTCTGAGGATGATATTGATAACAGTTTACCCCAAATCTCAACTTTTTAATTTAATCTGGTGTTTCTGGAGCTTCTCCAAGAAAAAAAATTGTACATTTGTTCCATAGACTAGCAAACAGCAAGAAGTTGGTAAAATTTTTTTGAAGATCATATTAAATATAAGAAACCTCCTCAGCGCATAGAATGTGAAAAACTTAAAGAACTAAATAAAGAATTACTGCATAACAAGGACTGGCTCAAAATAAAGGTCTTTATTCAAAACGAATACAAAAAAATAGACTTTATTAACATTTGTATTTTTTTTCTGTTTTAAAGTTGTTAATAAATAGGTGGAAAATTTAATTTTTAAAATTTTAAAAATAGTAGAGGCGCCAAATATTGCCACCTTAACGTTTGCTTGTGAATAAATCCAATACTTTTATTAATAAGGGAATACAAATTTAGGTACGCGTAAAGAAAGGCATTGTTTATCTCATATATTTTAATTATCTCAAAAAACTAAATAGAAAAGAAGATATTGTACGTGTTTGTTAAAGTTAAGAATGGAATATTAGAAGTCACAGCTCACCTATTATTGCCACCCTATCGTAAATTTAGAACTACCAAAGAACATATAGAATTAACAAAATTTTCTGAAAAAATATATAACTTAAGAACATTCAGGACAAATAAACTTTTCTTTGTCATCCTTAGTTAGGCCTACGCAGGCCTCGTGAACATATTGACAGCAAACTATGCACAAGCGCATATCTTCTTTAGTGCTAGTGTTACAAAGGAAACAAAACCACGATTCTTTCTCCGATTCTTTTTTTGTACTGTTCGTTGCTTTTCTGTCAACTTTGCGTGAATTCAATTTTGGTTTTGATGCGAACAAATCTTTGGTAACTTGCTGGGCTTTACTGTTTAAAGCTGGCTTCCTTTTTACCGTGGGTACTTTAATTTCCGGAGTAATCAGCAAACCTGTATCTTTAAACGAATTGTCTAAGCACTTAGAGTCTAGAATTGAAGACATAATCTGATTAGAACTCGCATTAGAATTTGTGGTTTCCATTGTAACTGTATTGTCTTTTTGTTTATGTTTAAATGCGATTAGTGGAATTTCATCTTCATCGCTGCTCTTATAGGTCCTCAGAGTACCGATGTCGAATTTCTTGATTAGTTTCTTGTTTTGGTTAAACTTTTTTAACATGGCTGGTTTTTTCTTCAAACTCATCACGGGTTCATCTTCATTAGAGATATCGTCAAGTGAATCATCGTGAATACTATAATCCGATAAAGATTCGCTATCTGAGGAAGAAACAGAACGCTTCTTTTTTTTTGAATCAGTTTTCTTTGGCATTTGATATCCGCTTGTGCTCATCTTGTTTGTATCTACAGGCGTAATCGAATTGCTAGAACTTCTAACGACATCTAATGCATCTTGGAAATTATTCTGGTTTGCTTCGCCTTCTCTGTGGGTAATCAAACTTGGTGCAAAAGCAGCTTCAGGTATAGCTTCTGGTCTAAAAAGGATATATTCCGGTAGCTGTAAAACCGGATATAATGTTTGATGGTGTCATTGCTTTTAACCAAACGGGAGTAAAAATTTCTCCAAACCTCATTTTTGTAATTGCCTTGCCAGGGGTTTATTGTTAAAAATTGCAGAACTTCTTGATCCCAAAACGTCTCAAAGCTTCTAAACACGGCTTTATCCATTGGTTGCAATTCATGTGATTTTTGTTGGTAGACAAAATAAAGTTATGCCCATGCGGTCAGCTGCAACAACTATAGAAATATCAAGATGACTTTTCGCCCCATCAAATATTAGTAGGGTAGGGCCAGGGTTTTTAATGAAGAAAAATGCTCGAGCCATAAAACAAATGCTACTTTCACCCTTATTTGTTACAATAACTTTGCGCCAGGGGCAGATCAGACATTCAGGCTTTAATCTTTGACTTAAAAAGCACAAAGGTGGGACAGATTGACCAAGCGCATTACCACAACCTACAATTGACACGTTTTCTCCGTGCTCGGGTGCGGTTAAATGTACGCGTTTTGCCCCCTTTAGCTAAAACAATTTGTTGCTTATGGATTGTCAATTGCACCCTTTTTCGTCCATATTATATATGTTACCCGGTTTGTCAAATAACTTTAGTTTTTGGATGGTTTCCTCAACTTATGAAAGTAGTCATCAACGATAGCTTTATTCATTTTTGGGCTCGTGCCATATTCATTTGTTGAGCTCTTCGTCTCGATACGTCTGGATGTCTAGACAAGAATAACTTGAGCCATTTTCTACCGGCCCTATTCGACACTTTAGAAAACGGATTAGATATCTGATTTATTGTAGCGTAGAAAATACACTTTTCATTAAAATCTTGCTTGTTATAGGCATTCCTACTTCAGCTAATCTGTGAATTCTTCTGACAAGGTCATTTTCTTGAGCTGCAGACAATACCGGAGACCTTCCAAGCTTTTTGTTGGGATTTTGTGTTCTATGATGGAGACCCAGCGTTGAACGCGGAATTTTGTATTGCTTGGCAGCACTTTTGATGGACATTCCATTCGCTATGGCTTGCAACGCCGAGCGTAGATCTTCTTCTGACCACTGAGCTCGTTTTCTGGCATTCTGCAAAAGAGTTTAATATTTATTTCCTAATATTGCCATAGTTTCCTTATATTGCCACTGGCAATATTAGGAACAAATGAAGTACGGAAAAAAAATCTTAACCTAGAAACCCAGTTGAAATAATTGATGCAATTTATAAAACAAGAACCACTGAAGTGTACTTACCTGTACTTAATAACAAAAAACCAAAAAATGTTAGTTTAGATTGCGTGGGGTCAACGTGAAAAATAAATTTGCTTATAACACGGACAAGAAAAAAAAACGGCGTGCTCCTACGTCTGACTTTAAGCAAAGACTAAAACCGCCGAATAGAAAACAAATTGCTGACAAATCAAAGTACCTGCTACTGCTGCCGCTTACATGCAGCGTCGATACTAGCTGAGTAACGAGGGGTGACCATATTAGGAACAATGGCAATATTTAGCGCACCTACCTTAAATAAAAAAGACAAGTTTAAAAAAACAAAACTTTAACTGGGTTCATTGCTCGGGCTTTACACTTATTACCTTAAAACTTGTAAATAACTCTTACAATACGTATAATGATATTTTTTGGTGAACTTATGGGTAATTATATGATTTTCTTAATATAGTCCTGATGATATTGCTTGGAGTTAATATAGCCCAGCTGGTGGAGGCCACAGGAACAAGTAATGAGCGAACTGGCTGATTTTTTAAATATGATTAGTTTAGAGTATATTAGTTGATATGAAAAAAAGTTCATGGGTCAATCGATTTCCTAGTCAAAAAAATTTTCGGAAAAAAAATTTTTTCTTCAAAATCCCAAAATATTTTGGGATGGGATAAATATAACGGAAAATAAAAAATCCCATCTGGTAACGAAATTTTTTTGTCAGAGTCATAGTTTGTCCGCAAAAAATTCTTTTAATAACTTATGCATTCTACGCACGGGGCGCCCAATCAGCCGCGTGTGGAGCTATTTTTTAGAGTAGCGCGTATTACATTATAATCTGACACGTACTTACAAGACGTTGAATTGAAATTTGGAATACACTATTTTGAAGTTGGAACTCTCAGCTTTCTAATGGTATGATTTATTTTCCTTTTTTACAAAATATCCTATAGAAAAAAGCGCCTATATATATATATATATATATATATATATATATATATATATATATATATATATATATATATATATATATATATATATATATATATATATATATATATATAATATAATATATATATATATATATATATATATATATATATATAATATATATATATATATATATATATATATATATATATTATATAAAATTCAATTCGTGAAATTGTTATTTAGGTGACCAACTCACGAATAAAAATTTCCACTCATTAATTTTGTCTTCTTATAAAATACAGCTCTTGTCATGATTTTAAAAATTTTTAAATCTAAAGATTATAGGGCTATAAATATATTGGTCTGTGAAAAATTATGAAAAATCCACTTATTCGGGTAAATTCTTTTTTTAGATGTAGGTAAATTAGTATACTTTAAAAATCGCTAAACATATATTCATTTGCACTTTTTTACGTTCTAATTATTTTCTCTTAGCATAGTTGAAGATAAATTTTGATACTGCTATACTAAACAGATAAATAATCAAAGAATAGAATGTACATAATGGACAGGTAAAAAAATGTCCAGGTAAGAAAATAGAAGAACAATTGTCAAGACAGTCTCATGAAACGATTTTTGAAAGTGGCATATTATTTCTACATTCGTTATATAGAGCACCGAATAAAACAACTTGTATCCTGAAACATACAAAAATTTTGCACAACTTACAACAGAGACAAGTTCTGACGATATTGATTTTATTAGAAATAAAATAAATAATGATTTTTAATTCATATTTATAATTCTACATCTTCTAATAATGTAATAGGTAATCGAGTGGAATATTATGATTTTAAAATTAAAGCGTAAATTTTATCGCTTGTTTGTTAGCGCAAGATGGCTTAATGGCTTATTGAATTTTTTGCTGACAAACTATAACTCTAAGAAAAAAAACGCAAAATACCTTTTTATAGAAAAAACTTCCCCTACAAGGCGGTATTTTTTATTTTTTTCTATCTCCATCACAGATAAAAATATACTTTGTATTTTTTTGTATAGAGTAAGCCACATATCCACATATATATTTTTGGGTAGATTCATTTGTCTGGCATTCACTTAAATAATTTGTTTTAAAAATAAATATAAAATCTGATAAATTAACTTCTTCATGCCTCGCTTCATGGTCATTGTCCCTATTTAAAATAGTACCCAATTCAAATTTTAAATTAAGCAGGTTCTTTTTATCTAATTTAAACAGCTGTTAAGGCCTTGTCTTTCGCTCGGATTCTAAAATTTGAGTATACGATATATTATAGTTGCAACCAGATAAATTTCGGTAGCGATGAAATCTTTTTTCCAAATTGTCAGTTTAAAACTTTGCCGGAAGTATATATTCAATATCAAATTTTGTAAATGAGTAATGAACTATGTCAATTAATACAACAGTGCTTCTTCTAATAGCTTCGTAGGTATCTTTAGCTAAACCACAACATTCTTTATGATCAAGCCAGGAGACAAATTTTCTGAAAAAATCTAATTTCTGATTATCACTTCGTGTAAGAGGTAAACACCAAATATTTTGTTTTATTTTACCCTTTAATATATCTTTAACGTTGACAATGCTCCACCATTTTTAACTATTTAATAATTAATAATTTGAAAAAATTCTTTTGTACCATTGTAGACTTCAGAGCAATTTAATGCAGCAACTGTTGAGTCATGAAATATATTATCCTTTAAAACAATTTTCTGTCTTTCAAAGCTGTTCGGATATAGTAATTTTCTATTAAGCTTATATTATTATGCTCTTTTTGTCTGTTCTAAATGATAAAAAATTCTAATGTGTACAAAACAGGCCCTTAGCTTAATGGAAAAATTCTCAAATGCTGGGTAAACAAATGCTTTTTCAACATCTTTCAGGTTTAGCCAGTTATTTTTAATGTTTTTAAAAATATGGACAAAATCATAAAAAAAGGAGATCATTTCATTGTGTGGGAAAATACTCGCTACTTGTCGTAAAAGTTGTTAATGGTAGCTTAGTGGCCGACATCCGAGAACTACATTTCCCACTTCAGAGTTGGTAGTTATTTCAATTTAAACGGAACTTTTATATTTGATGACAAAGGCACTCTAGAAGATAGGTTGGTCTTCTTTCTTGATGTTTTAGTATGCGATGACTACTAGGTTATTAGATCTTACCAATTACGTCTACAACTATATCGTTTCTCGTCGTCTCTGTACTTGGAATTCTCTCTGTTGTTCTTTGCTGCCACCTGGTACGATTTCACTAGCGCACAAAGGTAACCCTCCCTTTTTCTAATGTGTTCTCCCAAAGCAATAAAAGAAGAATTTCTCAAAACAATTAAATCTATTTACAAATATAAATAAAGCAACTATTTACAATGCTAAACTAAAAAAAATTAGAACTAACAATGAGAACTAGATTTTAGTGTGAAATGAACTGCCGTGGTTTTATTTATTAAGTGTAAGTTAAAACCAATTTGGAAAAGATAAGGTCCCCTGAGTAAATTTAGGAAATACAAGCTTTAAGAAACAAAAATATTTAAAATCACTTACTGCTGTTTATACTTTACAAAAACAAAGGAAGATAAAACCTTTCCCTTAAGAAGGATACCCTTAGTGAAATTCCCTTAAATATTCAATCTATTTGTCTTTTAAAAGAATTTAATTTATAAGAAAAATGTTTAAGATCAAAACCCTGAACAGAGAACTCACGAGTAAAACACAACACGTTATAACGAGGTTCAGACTGTAATTAACTCAAATAATAATTTTTAAATTCCATGAAACATATTCGCCCTTCCCTGATAGATGCCCACTTGATTTCGCGTGGTCCCTGGCTTAGGCCCTTTTCCACCAATTAAACAGGAATATTAACCCTGTAATCCCGCCCTATTAGCGTGGTTCCTATTTTACGCCTTATTGCACACTTAGAACTAGAGGGCGCGAGCGGTTCTAAATCGGGGTTCATTTAGTTTTTAAATTCTAATTTACGGCTTTAATGTTCAAGTCTTTTACTTTTTATATAAAATACTTAATAGTAATCTATTCTACTAATTCCTATACTAAGAAGGTCCGTCTATGATTAGAAAAAAAAAACCTATATGAAATTTATCGTAAATTTTGGATTTTTCTCTTTCTTGTCGTTTTACATAGGTAAAAAAAAATCATAAGACGAAACTACTTCACAAATCAAATTAATACGCTACAAAAACAGAGTCTTCATATATATTCTTTTGTTTTTCATAATGGTAAAATCGGTTTAACAAAAATAATGAGCCAGGCGGTGGTCAATTTGCCGACATCTGTGTATGTGCCTTCTTTTTCCCGAACCATAAACCACGTTGAGGGTGGTTCTGTGAATTTCTATATCTCGAACAATATTTGGTTACTTTTTATGATGTTTACTTAATTCCGGGATGCGATAAATTAAGTTTTTGGGTTCTTAAAATATTTACAACCGATATATTTATGAAATAAGTCCTGGGAACGTTATAAAAATATTTTTCGGATTATTGTTTATCTTTGAAGCCCTTATCCCCGTATTAAGTTATATTTCCCACATGGTGCTAAAAGGCTTTTTCTTTTTGTGCAACAAAATAGTCTTTTTGAAAATACAGGGTGGTCAAGATATATTCCCTTACATTTTACCCTCCCCCTTAAAAAAAAAACGATTTTACCACCACAAAGAAGACAAAAGAATATGGATCTCAACTGGTTTGTATCGTATCCATTTGTAAATACACAATTTTACTTAACCTACTGATGTCTTCTTTCTTCCCGACGAAAGTCTAAATGACATTTCTACTAAAGGTAGTCTTTGACGAGCGATATTTAAAATCACTTACTGCTGTTTATACTTTACAAAAAACAAAGGAAGATAAAACCTTTCCCTTAAGAAGGATACCCTTAGTGAAATTCCCTTAAATATTCAATCTATTTGTCTTTTAAAAGAATTTAATTTATAAGAAAAATGTTTAAGATCAAAACCCTGAACAGAGAACTCACGAGTAAAACACAACACGTTATAACGAGGTTCAGACTGTAATTAACTCAAATAATAATTTTTAAATTCCATGAAACCTATTCGCCCTTCCCTGATAGATGCCCACTTGATTTCGCGTGGTCCCTGGCTTAGGCCCTTTTCCACCAATTATACAGGAATATTAACCCTGTAATCCCGCCCTATTAGCGTGGTTCCTATTTTACGCCTTATTTCACACTTAGAACTAGAGGGCGAGTGGTTCTAAATCGGGGTTCATTTAGTTTTAAATTCTAATTTACGGCTTTAATGTTCAAGTCTTTTACTTTATATAAAATACTTAATAGTAATCTATTCTACTAATTCCTATACTAAGAAGGTCCGTCTATGATTAGAAAAAAACCCATATGAAATTTATCGTAAATTTTGGGTTTTTCTTTTTTGTCGTTTTACATAGGTAAAAAAAAAACATAAGACGAAACTACTTCACAAATCAAATTAATACGCTACAAAAACAGAGTCTTCAAATATATTCTTTTGTTTTTCATAATGGTAAAATCGGTTTAACAAAAATAATGAGCCAGGCGGGGTGGTGGTCAATTTGCCGACATCTGTGTATGTGCCTTCTTTTTCCCGAACCATAAACCACGTTGAGGGTGGTTCTGTGAATTTCTATATCTCGAACAATATTTGGTTACTTTTTATGATGTTTACTTAATTCCGGGATGCGATAAATTAAGTTTTTGGGTTCTTAAAATATTTACAACCGATATATTTATGAAATAAGTCCTGGGAACGATTATAGAAATATTTTTCAGATTATTGTTTATCTTAGAAGCCCTTACCCCCCTATTAAGTTATATTTCCCACATGGTGCTAAAGGTTTTTTTTTTTTGTGTAACAAATAGTTTTTTTGAAAATACAGGGTGGTCAAGATATATTCCCTTACAGCCCTATAATCGACCCCAAACAATATCTGCCCAAACATTGACTTTTTGGTTAATTTCAAGTCAAACAGATAAAACAGCATATTACCTACATTTCTACCAAATTGAATATTTAACAAATTTCTCTTTGAAAAATTGCACTTCTTCCTTTTTTGGGGAAAGCAAAACACCTCAAAATTTTTTGATTCTAGCTTCTTTCCCCGGAACAACTTTTGCTATAACTTTTAAAATATTTGAATATTAAAAAACCTTTAAGGGGTTATTCTTTAATATCAAAACTATTAAAATATAAAAAAAAATTTTTTTTTTTAACTTTCTAACCAGAATACCCCCTTAAAGACCTTTTTTAAAAAATAACTCCCAACCAAAAAAACTCGATACGCATTTCTTATAAAATTTTTTTGAAACTTCTATTTGATATATGTGGATAAATTAAAAATGTATTTATTTATTTAATTAGCCCCTAACCTCTTGGGGTTTAACCCAATACATTAAATTAATCCAAATATTCTAGTTTTTGAACATACATTAAGAAACTTAATTTTTAAAATTCTTAATTAAAGTTCATTAATTAGACCAGTGGTAGTTAGGAATCTTATGATAGTGTTATAGTCACAGTCTTTTCCAATTTTTTTTACAAAGTCTAATATCGACATGCCTGTCTTTTCGCACTGTGGAGGGCAGTCTATAAGTAGATGTTGTATCTTTCAAGAGTTTTGCACTTTTCCCATTAGGGTTGGTCTGATCCGTTATAAGATCTGTGGGTTGTTTGGTATGTCCTATTCTTAAGCGAAAATAAGCACTTGTTTTTTCGTCGCTCTGGGATTTAGGCCAGGGTAGCACTGTGTCTTTTATTTTGCAAAGTTTAGTAGCCAAATGGTTCCACTTTAATTGCCACGCACTAGTAATGTGGTTTTAATAAACTGTTTAGCGTCAGTTCTTTTGTCGATAAAGTATAAAAAAATAAAAATATTTAATAAAAAGCAAATTAATTTAGACATGTTAAGTGTGTTTTCCCTCATCTAGAAAAAATTCTAATTGTTAATAATGACAATACGTCGGGTTTTCCTGCCATTTAAACTAAACATTAAAATTTAAACTAAAATTAAAAATATAATATTCTTTGTATCAATTCATTCTTGTCCAGTAGACCATCATTTTCTGTAAAATCTAGTGTTTTGTCAGGATCACTTTCAGTAAGTTTCGGAAGAATAACTAGTTCTAAAGGGTGAAATTTGTGGGTTTTAAGGTACACTACTGAAATTGGATATTCCCTTTTAAGTAGCTACCCGTCTGGTAGGCCACTAAGATATTCTTTAACATCTAAAGTACATTTAACCCTCTATAACCCCAAATTTTTCGATGAGTATCTTTTTTTCTTATGTCTCTTTCTATCTTACTTACAATACCTTAAAATTGGGTGGTAATTTGGGGTATTTCTTTCTGAATAATTGAAATAATGCTATTTTAATTATTTACACTTCTCCCCAAAAATTAAGCACCACTAAAAAATAACCAAAAGTTTAAAGTTAATTTTGTCGAAACCACTTAACCGATTTGGAGGTTTTTAAATAACAAGTGGGCTCTTTCAGAAAGTTATATACCCCTTTTTCGCATAAAAACTTATTTTTATAAATACCGGGGTTAAATTTTAACCACTTTTTTCCCTAAAATTTAACATCCTCTGGAGTTTTCAGTTAAATTTTAAATTTTAATTCAAAGGAAACTCTAGCCTTATCTTTTTTTAACATTTGTTTTTTTTAAATTTCTCTTTTATCTTATCTACTACAAAAAAACACAATTTTATAGCAGAATATGTTTTTATGGAGAAATAAATTAACAAAAAAAAAAAAACAAAAGCAAAGATAAATGGTAAACGAAAGTCCAGTGCGAGTATTTCCGCCTCCGGCAAAAATAACTTCTTGGAGCGCCCTCTTAAAATAAGGAAAACAGTTTAATTTTTTGTTTTTGTTCCGCGCAACGTATTTAACTAATTATGTTCCTCTAGTAGTATTCTTCCAACAGTAGCCCAGAGGTTCTCTATGAGATTCAAATCCGGGCTTCGAGCTGGCCATGCCATGGTATTGATTCCGACTTCTGTGAGATAATTGGTTACAACTCGAGCAACGTATGGCCTGTCATTACCGTGCAAAAATCCTTGCCCTATATATGGCGCAGATGGCACTACATGTTGATCTAAAACCTCCAATATGTACCTTTCATTATTTATGACCACAAGTGCAACTAGTCAAAGAAATGCCTCACCAGACCATTACAGATCCTCCTTCAAATATTGTGGTATTTGAAAAATTACACTGAGCATACCGTTTGTTGGGGGATATACACGCATACGCCTTCATTTTTACAAACAAAAAAGGAAATCATCAGTAAATAATACCCGCTGCCATTCAGCCTCTAACCAGTTATGGTGCTCCTGGGAAAATTTAACCTCCCTCCGATGATTTGTAGTTAAAGCTGTACCTCGAGCAGCAATCCTAGGTCTCAAATTATGTTCCCTTGGTCGACTACAATGTTTTCCACAAACTTGTATGCCACTGGCATCTCGTAACTATTTGAAGGGATGGCTGTTACAAAACGTTGTCTTGGGGGTGAA